>JANHFT010001655.1:108432-122785 GCA_032467955.1 Pseudoxenodon macrops
ATTCTATTCTATTCTATTCTATTCTATTCTATTCTATTCTATTCTATTCTATTCTATTCTATTCTATTCTTCTGGGCCCTACCTGATGACATCCTCTATTGGACAGAACCTGCAACACACCTCTTCTGCTGGACCTACTGGGATGTGTAGATGTCATTGGGAAGAAGCATTTCCTCAAATTCTCCGCTGCAATTTTACTAAAAAGTTAAAGAGCAATAACCAGCCATATCAGTAATTTATGTACACGTCCTAGTCCACAAATACACAAGCCCAACATATTTCTTCATCTAATTGTATTGTTACCAGGGACCCCAACATACAACATAGCCAAAGAACTTGCAGAAAAAGCTTGGACATTTGATAGACGGGAACAAATTTTATCAACTTTCCATTAAAATGCCTCCAGAAAAATCAAAGCCCTAGAAATAGAAAAAGTTAACATTATGGTTTAATTTGATATAACAGCACTTTTGATGTCAATAGATCCATAACTAATGAAAGAATATTTAGCTGTGGTACTACACAACACAACCTAGTTGACTGAAATACCCAGAATCATGAACATTTTTAATCTCTGCTTCACCACCTATTACGAGTTTGATGGACAAATATACCAACAAATCAGAGAAGCAGCTAGGGATCACCACTCTAAGGACTCATAGCAGAGACCGTAATGCAATATCTAGAAACTATAGCACTCTAGCATGTACAACTGAAAATATGGATCTGGTGTGTAGATGACATCTTGTCATAATAAGAAGGAACAACTTTTTTATTTTTTTATTTTGTTAAGGGAAGACACATAAATGATTTAAAAAACACATGAAACAATTAACATTTTCAAAGGAATAATATTCATAAGAGAAGAAGACAGCAATAACACACTACCCTACCTTGATATGTTCATCAGCAGAGGAAAGAGCAGCAAATTAGAAATGCAATTATATTGGAAAAACAACCCACACTAACCAAGTGCTCTGTTACCAGACTAACAACCCAACCTCCCAGAAAAGGAGACGTGCAAAAACATTATTCAAATGACTATAAACATACTGCAGCAGCCCAGAACACCAGAAAAGGGAAACACTGCCTATACAGCATCTTCTAACAAAATTGATATCTATGCTTCTTTATTAAAAAGTACCTGATTTTTTAAACTACTACATCACCATAGCACACAAACCAACTAAAGTCCTCTCCTACCCAGATTGTAGTACAGCCATTGACATAATTCTCAATGTCTTAAACCGGGTGGGACACAGAATAGAATATCAGTGAGCTAACACAAGATAAAGAGACCAGAATATTAAATGATATTATACAGAAATATTATATATTCTATAGATTGGAATCATAGTTGAATCAAACAGCCTAACTCAGGATCTTGTGTATGACTCTTCTGAAGATACCCAACCATGTTTAGTTATTATGGTGTCCTAATTCAGAAATCCCCAACCCCTAGGCTGCAACCCACTACCACTTCCATGAGTGATAGGTGCTCATGTGTGAAGCTCCATTTGTGTGAGCTCATGTGCCTGTTTGCCATTCACACAATCATCCCCTCTCCCCCTCATGCTGGTCCACCAAGCGGGAAAAGTTGGAGGCAGCTGTCATAATTCATTACATGTTGCATCACATAAATTTAAATATTTATCTGTAAAACTATGGATGAGGATAGTGAAGACGTTGTATCAAATGCTAACATTTTTCAGCATGTACCTGAATTGTGACAAGGCTGGTGCATTCTTTATTTTTAAAAGAAATGTAATCCACATAATGGATACCACAATAGAAAAAAAAACACACCTCTTTGGTTGTCAAATGAATCTACAAGATGTGGTCCTCCACTGATAGTCAGGATATTGACTATGAGAAAATGTAACAATTAATGGTAGATGAATAAGAAGTAGTTAATACCTATGCCAATCCTAATCCTCATCAATGCCTTAATGGTTCCAGCAGTTTGATAAAAGACTCAATGTGCAAAGTTTTGAAAGTTGTTGCAAGCGTGACCGAATTGGTATTTTGTTAGATAAAATGCATCCTCATTTCAATAAGGAGAGAATAAAAAAAGTTTTAAAGAATCCAGTAGAGTTCACTTGTAGTTTATCTGTCATTAAAGGAAATGAACAGCTTTGTCCTGTTGAAGATGATTTGATGTTTATGCAAATGAGGCAGACACAGAGCATTGTTAGCATTTGTATCTCATGTGCACTTTTCAAGGGAAGGCTGTATCCTATGAAATGTATCAGTCACACTAACGTCACACAACTCCTTTGCAGACCATAAAGCTTTATGCTTAGTGGTTATGCAGAGTTTTTCCTTGTCCTTTATGCAGCATTAAACTAACATTTAAACAAAATTTTATTATTCTCTCATATGCACTTGTTAGACTATGAGAAACTGCATAGATGACTTTCTATACTGTAGAAAGGGGTCAGTAGCTGAGAATGGATTGAGTAAGTAACAGTTAAAGTAGCCCAAGGCAGCTTTTGATTGCTGTTGGTTGTTAAAATGTATTTAATTATTACTTTCCATGTGATTTTCCATGTGAAATGCATTTTACTTTTTTTCAAACTTGCTGAACCATTCTTTTATTGCTCTGCCTGGGCCTGAAGCAAAACAACTGACCAATGTCAAAAAACTTTTGTTCTTGTAATTTGGACATTGGCAAATTACGTTCTTCTTTAAAAATAATAATTATTTTCATTTGTTTATTATTGGAGACTATAATGTGTTTATATTAAACAAGATATGGTATAATTAGAAGAATGTCACTAGCTATTTTGAATAAAGGAAATATTTTCTTAGTTTTGCTAAAAACTGAACAGAACCAAAATAATCATCAGAGTTGCATGCTTTTGTCTATAACTTGTCTTTTAGAGATCTTTGTCAGACTGGTTACAGAAATAATTTATTGTAGGCATGTCCTGGAGTATAATAAGCCAATACTGTTATATATAAGTGTATCAGAGGAGAGGGGTTATTTTTAATTAAGCATCAAAAGGCTAATTAATTGTTCCTGATTAGGATTTTAAAGAGCCAGTCAGATTCTTCAGATAGATCTTGGAACTGAATTATCTAATACCGTATCCTTGAATCCTAAAGTTCACAAAGGGAGAATTTAATAATCATGTTAATTACATCACACAGAAACATCCTTCTCAAATATTGAGGAATTTGAGAAGTTGCTTTGCAATATAATATTAGAGAAAAGTCCCATTTGGAATATATGTAAGTCTGTCTGAAACCTCTAGAGCCGTGATGGTGAACCTATAGCACATGTGCTAAGGGCACCTGAGGTGTTGCCCTATGTCAGCTGCAGCGGGCATGCACGTGCTGGCCAGCTGATTGTCAGCCTTCCAGAGGATGGGGGGAAAACAGGCCAACCAGAAGTTCGGAGGCTTCAGTGAGGCTTGCGCGTATGGGAGGGGCAGCATGTGCATGTGCGGGAGGAGGGCATTGCATTATGGGTGTGGCATAATGGAACACTTTTGGCACCCGAGCCGAAAAAGGGTAGCCATCACTGCTCTAGAGTATGGCATTAGTTTTATGAGATAATACGTTTATGCCCACAATAATGTGAAATTCTTGGTTTCTGCTTGTTCCTTCTAATCATTTCTCCTTGTTTCTTCTAATATTTGAAAAACTGCACTTCAGAATTAACAGATTTTTGGTATGACCTAGTATGTAGATCTATAGCAGGTAAAGGAGAGTGTGAAATTACATGTAGTTTTTGACTTCCCACATAATGGAGTCTGCTCATCATGGTCATAAATTGTGATGGTCGTAAAATCAGTCATCCATGTGAGCTACTTGATTTTATGACCTATTTTTGCAACGGTTGTTAAGTGAACGCTATAGCCATAAAGTGACCACTGTGGTCATTAAGTGAATGCTGCAGTTGTTAAGCAAACCAACAGTTTGCAACAGGCTGGTTTTCCCAGGAACCGAAAATAAATGCCAGTTTTCAGCAAAACCATCATAAAACACAGTCACGTGACTGCAGAGTACTGTAAATGTCAGCCAGTTGCTGAGCACCCAACATGCGGTCATGTGACTGTACGGGCAGTTATTGTAAATTCAGAACTGGTTCATATGAACCGCGAAGGAGGTCTGTCATAACTGTGAACTAAATTGTGGTCATAAATTGGGAACTATTTGTATGTTGTTTCTTGAGTTGCATAAGCTGATGTTTCCTTGGAAAGGACAATTTGTGGCATTTGTATATTAATTTGTATACTAATTTAATTTAATACTTAATTTAATACTTAATTTACTTTAATAATTTATTTAATAATTTATTTAATTTAATAATTTGTATACTAAGATAAAAGGTAAATATTCCCCTTGTACATATGTTCTAGTTGTCCCCACCAAAGGTGGTCCCTATTTTTCTACTTGCATTTTTACATTCTTTTGAATTGCTAGGTTGGCAGAAGCTGGAACAAGTAACGGGAGCTCACTCCGTTAAATGGCTCTAGGGTTTCAAACCACTGAACTGCCAACTTTTCTGATCGACAAGCTCAGCGTCTTAGCCACTGAGCACAGTATGTACAATTATGGTATGGGAAAATTAATCACCTCCTGCCCTGTCACTGGTATTCTTGGGATTTTGCAACAGAGAATCTCCTGTGGTATCTCTGCCCTACACCATTGGTCATGAAGAGCAGAGAAAGATTATTATACATGCAGAGCAACTTTCCTTTACAGAACCTGAGTTAAGAGAAGGGCAAAGATAGATTGGAGGTAATAGAGGCAATTAGTATGTCCCCTCTCTTTCTTTGCTAGGCTTGTTACAACCCCTAAATGGCACTTGTTATGCATGTTAGTTGTGTGACTCTTATTTTAGCCACAACTCTTAACTAGAACGATAAATAAAATATTTGTCTTTTGATTTCACTGATTTGCTAAGCATGGCAAATAGATTTTCAATAATGAAAAGTTTTTTTCTTTTTTCTTTGCTGCTGATCAGTAGAGTAAATGATTGAGGAAAGATATTCTTTCCGAAGCACACCCTGTTCCAATCTGATAAATAGAATAAATATTTAATCTGTTTAAAGAATGCATCTCTCTAAAATATAATCCATCTGTGGAAACTCTCTGCAGAGTGTTTGCTTCTGGTGTTTCTTGATCCGGACTTCAGATTCTTGGAAGATAGTTGCACATTAGGTAGAAAAATATCATCTGGAATGCTTCCATTGAGTGGATGTGTTTTAAGCCAAATCCCTTTAATGCGTTTGAAGGTTTTGTCCCAAATAAGCATTAGAATCATTTCTTTCTTGAGATGAAACAATATGAGATTTCTGCAGCAGCATGATGCATTTGGGAAATAAGAGAGTTTTGTCCGAAAAGTGCTTTTTCAAAAGGCAACTCACTGGACTTCGTTTTTCCTTGAAGACATTTTGCTTCTCATTCAAGAAGCTTCTTCAGTTCTGACTGAATGGTGGAGAATGGAAGGATTTATATTCCTTGCAGTCATATAAATATAAATCCTTCCATCCTTCACCATTCAGTGAAGGACAAAATAAACTCCAGTTGAATTTTGAAAAAAAGCACCTTTGGGACAATCATGACCTGAATGGCTGAGAATCTCCATAGATGTGAGAATGTGCATTTGAAATTGGGATGTAGCGTTTTGATTAAAGAAACTTTTGTTTTAGCTTGTAGTAATTTTTGTTGATTTTTGGAACTTTTGAGGAGATGGGAGGTCAGCCTTATTTCATCCTCCCATCTTTCTATCTTGCATTTATGTACTCTATTCCCGTATTTGTTCTGAAGCTTTAGTTGCATTAATCCACTGCTGAGAGGCCTGAATAGAGGGAATTGATTCTCCTCCACTTCCTCATCAGCCTCTCTGCTATTAACATTTTTAATAGAGACATAATTGGGGTAAATACATGTGTGACTTTATCATTTAACCACTGGGAAGATAGGTTAGCCTGCTAGTTGACATTCTGATTTGTAGTTAGATCACACTGTTAAAGACAGAGACTTTTGCTTCATTGCACAAAACGAAACTCGGACTCCCCCAAGGAGCTGCCTTTCACTTATCTTCAACATTCTGCAAAAGGACAATGTTCAAGGGGGAGGAAGGGAAAAAAAGAGAAAAAAGGAACAAGGAAGGCTTATCAAAAGTCAAAACAAAGTCCAAATCACCCACTATTCTCTGTACAATGTACTCTGCAGTGAATGCTGAATGTTTATTTATTTTATTTTTAAATTTTATTTGCTGCCTATCTCACTATAGGGCTACTCGTAAGCCAGTGGTATATAAGTAGCATGGCTGAATAAATTTGCAATTCTCTCTATGTGATTGTTGTCTATTATTAATATTCTTTGGGTCATTCTACCCTTAAGCTCATTTTTATCACACAGAAATTAACTTTGAATTTCTCTTTAAAACCTCATTAAAACTTTCTCACTTGCAAGATCATACTGTTGCTTCAGGATTGGCACAAGTTTTTTTAAGGTTTCTTGCCTTATTTGGGCAAGAAAATCGAAACAATTTTTGCTTTTGTAATTTCATGTAGCTGGGCTGAAAGGAGATGTCCTAGGTCAGGGGTGGGGAACCATGATCTTTTTATGGTCCTTTTTATGAAATCCACAAGCCAAAAAGGGGCCATAGTTCCCCACCTCTGTCCTAGTTGAAAGGACTAAGACCTCAGTTAGACAAATCTGTATTAGGACATTAAGTCTGACTGGAGTAAAAGCCAGATCTGCAATTCCTTCAGAAAGCAGCCAGTCAGGCTGTTTGGATCTCAGGGGTATGTTGGTAGACCCAGTGACAGGGAAGACATGTTTCTTGAGTCCCATCAGATGATGCTGCATAAGAGACATGATCCACAACAAGCCAACTTTGCAATAGCTTATCAGACAAGTAGAGTTAATTATAGGCAGGTTTCTGAAATTACTTGGCCTTGTGTCATCAAGTGATTTATAGATGATAACTAGCACTTTAAATTGTTGCAGAAAGCTCCAGTGCAGTTTGTAAAGTAATGATGTAATGTGGTGCATTACGTCATTACATACAAGGTGCAACCATATGGACCCAGGCTGCTACATTCTGAACCTTAGGTACTGTTGAAATGGTTTTAGGGCACCCCAATATAGAGTGTGTTGCAATGCCTTCATTGCCCTCTCTAAATGGTTTACAGAGTCAATATATTGTTCCCAACAATCTGGGTCTTCATTTTACTGACCTTGGAAGGCTGGAAGGTTAGTCAACCTTGAGCTGGTCAGGATTGAACTGCTGGCAGTCGGCAGAATTATCCTACAATATTGCATTCTAATCAATGTGCCACCACAGCCTACAATAATCCAGGCAAGAGGTGGTGACCAAGGCATGAATGACCACAAGTAGACCTCTGGATCCATAAACTGGTGCATTTGGTGCAAAGGTAATTTTCAAGCAGGAACCCAAGTCTAATTTGCACATTGGGTTTGTCTGGGATAGTGCAATCCCAGAACTAAGTATGGAAATTCTCCAGATTAAGGCAACCCCCAGCCTTTTGGTTTTGTTAGGACTGAGTCTAAACCTGTTGTTTTCCATATAGATCTCCACATAGAATTAACATAACCTCGTATATATTGCATACGGCATTAAAAAAATAACAGAAAAGTAGTGGATGACTAATGCTTATGCAACTAATGCTTACATATTATTTAGAGCTGAATAATTAAGATATATGTTAGGGTTTGTCATTGGAATCTATTTTATGAATCATTAAATCTATCCGTAGTAAAATAGATAAACAACCTACTCTCTGATAAACAATTTGGTTTCAGGAAAACTTTGTCCTGTAATCTTCAACTGCTACACTGCAAAAACATACGGACTACACAACTCAACCATGGTAAAGCAATAGACGCAATTTACATAGACTTCTGCAAAGCCTTTGATTCAGTGATACATGACAAACTACTTCTACCGTAAAACTAAAATCTTATGGTATAAATGGATAACTGCGATCCTGTCAAACAGACAAGTAATCAAAATAGGGAGCACCTTATCAAACGCTGCACCTGTTAACAGTGACTACTTCAACTTCAACTGCAATAATACACAAACACATAATAGATACAAACTTAAAGTAAACTGCTCCAAACTCGATTGCAGAAAATACGACTTCAGCAACAGAGTGATCAATGCCTGGAATGCACTATCTGACTCTGTAGTTTCATACCTAAACTCCCATAACTGTAACCTTAGACTGTCTACTGTTGACCTCACCCCATTCCTAAGAGATCTGTAAGGGGCGTGCATAAGTGCACAAGCATGCCTACTTCTCCCTGTCCTACTGTCCCCATTTATTCGTATCCATTTCCTGTATTAATAATCATGTTTATACTTATATCTGTTATCTTATACATGCTTGACAAATAAATACTAAATAAAATTTACTTCATGTTTAAGTCATTTGTAAATACTACCAGTTGTAGATGTGCTCAGGCCAGATTAGGTTACCATGCTGGAAGTACAAATGCTTAAACTGCAATCCCACATAATTTGAGTTATGGTTTGTTAAGCAAGCCAGAGACAGCAGTACCTGGGTTCATAATGCATGCTAAACCATAATGCCTGACTTTTGATTTAAAATTATGATTGAATCTATTTATTACAGCTTGGTATTCGGTGTGAACCAGATGTAGGGTTAGAATCAAGTTAATATAACTTCAATGTACCATAATTAAAATTTTGGTTTACTGAAGTTAATACACCAGGTAGTCAGATGAAGAAATAATTGTGGTTTGTTTTATCTCTTTCTGATTTGTCCTCTTTTCCTTTCCTACTTCAGTGAGTTATGGTAGTTAAAGACTAGGATGGACCACAAAATCAGGCCAGATATAAAATAGAAAAGCACAAACAATAAATAATCCTCATAATAAATTAGGCTAAGTCACAGTTGGTATTAAAAATATTCATGGGCCTAAATAAGCTACAGTTTATACACTGACTCATTTCAATATAAAGCAAAGTTAAATAGAAAGCACAGTATAGATCAGAATGATGTATAAATAAATGCAAGCTGTTAAGTAAATCTGTAGTTTATTTTATTAACTTATTGATTGCAAAGTAATTCTCTGAATAACTGATTTAAGTAGCAAAGTGGCATATAAACAGTATAAATAAATTAAAACTAGACATAGATGCAAGCTTTTAGTTTATTTTGATATTTTTAATTTTCAACCTATATTAAACTTCTAGTTTATGAAATATAAAGAGATGCTCCTCTGAGTTCTTTCAATGTCTATTTCAATACATAATCAAACAACAAATGACCATTTCTTCAATATTTAATTATAAGTTATATTTTCATTTTCAGACATAGACATCCATTAATCTAGTAAAGTTGTCCAATTAGCCTCAAAATTGATCCATAATATTTAAGCTTTTAATAGGTTTTTGGCAAAAAAAATGTTTTGATGCCCTGAATAGATTTTTCAAGGTCTTTTTATTGTCTGTATAATAGTTTAAAAAATGGGTTTCTTAAACAACATTATACAAAGGGCAGGAAAGGAGTAAATAGTAATGAAAAAAGATGAAATATTTGAAATATATTTATATAAATATAAATATAAATCAAATTCATAACAATGCCATTTAGCATGCAAAATATTTTCATGTTGTTCTATGCTTGCAAACTTTTTTCTTTCTGCTACATCTGTACACAGAGGTACAGAGTTACCCTGTGGTAATACGGGTGGACAATAAATTTTATAAATAAAATAAATAAAATTGTCTTTTGGTCTTTAAGTTTTCCCCTTTTTTATCTTGAGGAAGAATGTTTATTCTTCACACTTGTCTTAATCTGTTCACTCCTCCTTCATAATTTAATAATTTATTACCAATTCATTCTCTATGTATGAGCAAACCACATGAACATACTGTACTCCATTTGTCCATGTTCCTTTATCATCTATATAGTTCTGACCTTTTGCCATTACCTCACACCCTTCTTAAGTATCATTCTTAGTTCAAGTTGAAAGTAAATATCACAAAAAACAATAAAAGAAAAAGTATTTCTCAAGAATCCACTCAATTTTAGGGCTTACTAGAAAATGTTGGATAAACACTAAAGTAGAATTAAACAATTAGGCTCCCAGTTCAAAAACTGACACCAAATCAGCCTTCAGTTATAAAATTGGGGGACATATTTTAACAAAATTATAAAGATTTGTTAGAACTTTAGAGTACAAACCATAGAGTAGGATTATGATGATTATTTCTTTGCCTGATGAATTAGTTCTATTGCTTTTGAATGTTTATATAGACTTGCATTTTGATTTATGTTTTTTAGTTTTGATTTTGATTATGTCAATATTGATACACACACACATATGTGTACAAATATATACACACATACACTTAAAAATCTTCTGTCTCTTAAGTTACAGGTTTGGGAAATTGTCTCTGGCAAGACTCCAATATTATATGAATTGGATTGGGTGCTTCAAACAGTGGTATATGATATGAGTAGTTTGGAAGGGAGTCGAGGTATCCTCATCTACACAACCACTTTATTTTAAAAAATGAAATTGCAAAAAGTTCACATGAACAGAGTAAACAAATTGTGTATCATTTCTTATGATTTCTGGTTTTATGTCCTGCAGAAACTTGAACAAAAGCAGAGCTGTTTCTTTTTCGATGTTCCTTTGAGTAGAACATAAATAAATGCATGATGAAAGTAGCATATGTTTTGGCATTTTGATCTTCACAGCTTGACTGAATTGGAACTAGTACCATTTATCTTGAAATGTAATAAATGTTTGTAAGGTAAAGAGGAACCTTACAAGCTATTGTAGATCTCTTAAAGTTACAGCTTAATGCAGATTTTTGAAAAGTGCAACATATAAGCAACAAGTCTGCAATGATATTAAAAAAAAAGTTTTGTCACTTGAAAATGTTGCATTTTCTGGATGTAATCTTGACAAAAAGTAGAGGGAAAACAGCTAATTTGACATTAACAAAATAGAGAAAAAATGAAATCTGAATATAAATTGATATGAAGAAAGGTGGAAAACAAAAGAGAACAGAGAAAAAAAACTTATATTTTTTCAAAATTGAAAACTGAGTTCCAGAGAAAAGCAAAAAATAAAATAAAATATGAGTTATGTTTTAAAAAGCAATACAATGCAAGGATGACAATTAAATGGGGAGGACAAAGGGATTTTTTCCTTATTCATTGTAGAAATCAAGAGATAGACACAAAGGTCAAAGGCAAAGATCTTCTGAAGTAAGATTTAAAAATGTCAGACATCATAGAAAGTGAAATGAAATAGGCTCTAGAAAGTACTGTTAATAGCAAAGTTATAATTGATAATATACCAGTGGAACTCTAAAACTTTATAGGAAGATGTAGATAAATCACTACATACAGGATGAAAGACACAACAGTAGCCAAAGAATTTATATTACCTGCATAAAAAAAACCCAGATCAGTGCTAAGGACTACCAAATATTTTTGCAATCCTTGGAATGAGCTGCTTGATGTACAATCTGGATTTAGAAGACATAGAGCCACCTGAGACCATATTGCTGTATCTGATGTATAAAGAAAAAGAAACTGGAGTTTCTATAAGACGTCTAGTTTTGCTTTATTAATTATAAAAAGTCTCTGTTTAGAGCAGAACAAATTGTAGATAACCTTTAAAAACACGGCTGTGTAGGGCACCTCATTTGCTTACTAAAGAATTTGCATGATGACTAAAAAGCATCAGAACAAAATATGGAACATCTAAATATTTCAAAAATGGAAAAAGGAGCGTGCCAAGTATTTTCACTTTATTTGTTTAATCTACACGCAGCATATAACACAAAAAATTCCAGAAGAGGAAGAAATAGAAATGTGCTGAGGATACCACACTGACAGCTGGAAGCAAGAAAGATTTAAGGAAACTCCTGCTAAAGGCAAGAGAAAAAAGTGCAAAAGCCAGGCTGATGCTCAGTAGTGAAAAGAAAAAGAAATCAAGGTTGTGTCAACAGGCAAAATCAGTCCAGTGCAAATAAGTGGAAAAGAAAGTGAAGTGATGACAAATTTTATTATTCTAGGCTCAGTTTATTTGCTTATTTTATATAGAAGTATACATAATGCTATCTCCTGATTCAGGGGTAGGTTCTAACTTACCTCACCGGTAGTTCGCTGCCTCCCGCGCCGCGTGGGCATGCCACGCGCACATGCACAGTAGAAAAAAGTCCCAAAAAATTCACCCCCAAAAAAGGCTAAAAACAAGATGGCGATGCCTGCGCAGTACCAGAAACTTGGCTTCTGCGCATGCGCAGAAGAAAAAAAAGAATTAAAAATGTTTTTCCAAAGAAAATGTTTTTAAAAAAAGATGGCGGCGGCCACGGAGCAGCAGAACCGGCTCCGTGACGTCACCAGCGGCCTACTACCTACTCGGTAGAACCGGTCCTAACTGGTAGGAACCCACCTCTGTCCTGGTTCCCCCACCCAAAACAATCCTGTGAAGGAGGACAGTGACTGTAGCTACGAAGTAAAGAGACACAAGCTACTTTGGAGACTATGATAAATCTAGACAAAATATTAAATGACATTGACTGCATTTCACAAGCACACTTGCAAATTCTGAGTATCTGAGTATCTATTTCCACTTTCTTTTTTTTTATCAGCACCATGTGGCTGTGAAACCTAGATCATCAGAAAAGATGAAAAATAAAAATGGAAGAACTCAACATTATCTTTGAATTAACTAATGGCCTAAAAACGAAGAAACTCTTGAGTTCTAGTCTCCTGGTTCTTAGACATGAAAGTCAGCTGTGTGACTTTGAGCCAGCCATTCTTTTTCAGAGCAACTCACCTCCCAGAGTGATGTTTGTGAGAAAAACAGGAGGAAGGAGTATTAGGCATGTTTGCTATTACTTATAAAGTAATAAAGAGATTAAAATTGTATAAAGTTCATCCTCAATTTCTTTTGAGAATTTTTTGAAGTGCTCCCGAATTTAATGCTTTTTTCCTCTCAGCTGCTTTGTTTGGAGACAGACATTTCACTTGTACAATTTTAAGATTTCTACTTTTTGTTATTACAAACATTGAGGGGTGGGATAATACAGTTTAAAAACCTTGCAAGACTGTAAGTTTCCTTTGTCCCCTTGGAGAATTTTTGCAAAAGACAGGGTAGGTTGAGAAGGATCAGGAACACGATGAAAGGCATTGAGAGCAGCGGTTCGCATGATATCATAACCTCCAGGACCAATAGTTATTTCCTGTCGAACATTTTGGATTGCGCCCTGACATAAGAGGTGGTCCATGGTAACATTAGCAGGTAGACCAGCGTTAAAGGCAGCTTGAACGCCTAAACGATAATCATTATGCCAAGCAGCAAGCTGAGAAGAGCCAAGAAGCATAGAAGCCATAGATTGCCATTCAGAAAAAATAATATTATGTTGTGCAGAAATATTTTCAAGCAAAGTGCGGACATAAGGAGAGTGCAAACCATATTTTACAGTTGCCGATTTAAGTTCCTTCATGATATCCCAGTCAATAGGAATAAAATGAGGTACAGGAGGAGCTCCTACCGGACCATTGGCGGGAGTGTGAAGAATCATAGGAAAACAAGACAGATCCTCCGGGGCCATTTTGCCAGAGGCAAAGGCTTGTTGAAAGGTATTTCGTATAGGAGGAGGAGAGGAGTTGAAAAAGGGATTGTTGGGGGAAAAGGTAGTTTTATCAGAGGAGGAAATAATAGGATCAGGCGGTGGAGGAGCAGAAGGTGGTGAGATAGTCGAATAAAGTGAGGAAGGTGGAGTTTTTTCAGAAGGAATTTCAACAACGCCGGGTGAAAGAGTAGTTTGAGGAGGAGATACATTGGTGGAAGAGTCAGTTGAGGGTTCAGTTGGTGAAGGAGAAGAATTGGTAGAAGAGTCAGGATATATTGTGTAAATGGCTGCCATAATAGCACGCCATGTGCACATAATTTCGATTGGAGCACGAGGAGGTTCGTGAATCCATTTGCCCAAACGTTCCCAGGTAGAACGACGAATAGAGCCGTCAGAAGGATAAGCAGGGACATGTTGATGAATATAGAGGAGAAAAGAGGTGATAGTTTTTTTAGATAAAGGATATACAGTAGTGCCGTTAACTTTTTGCAAATAATTTGCCTTCTTGACTAAAGAATGAAGCTCATCCACATGCTTGGACAGAGCTTGAAAAAGTGAGGAGCCCATACTTACGATGCGCGAGCCTTTACCAGGTGCGTAAGACAGGAGTCAAGGCAACGTATTCCCGGACGAGAATCACGTCGTGGGGGTCACCAGTTGTAAGTTTTCCTCCTCCTCTTGAAGAGATGAATGCTGGTGATGAAACAGCAGCCTCAGTCAGGCTGCCGGGCCTCG
>JANHFT010001655.1:131148-143430 GCA_032467955.1 Pseudoxenodon macrops
TTGCTGGCTGTACACCGCCCTGAGTCTCTTGAGAGAAGGGCGGTATAAAAATTGAATAAATAAATAAATAAATAAATGTTGTAATATTGATTGGACTTTCTGTAACATTAAAGGAAGTTAGTTCATGTGCAGAAAGTGATCGTATTGGTTTCATTCTTCATTTTAAATCAAGTGTACTATAGTTTTTTTCATCAGAATAAAGCAATCTTCTTAGCTTCAGCCCATCTATGGTAAGTCCAAATGTTTTCAATTATAATTTAGCATCACATTCACACGTATAACTGTTACTTGTCTTTCAATATCCTGTTATCTACTTGTGAGTATTAAACCAAAACGGTGCAAATATGTAACATAGTGAATGTGCAAACTCCAAGTCTTACCATGGTTGCTTCTTGTTTCCAATAAACATAGAAAACAATATTTTGAATTAATTACATCTTAAGATCATTAAATGTTAATTTAACAAGATAAAATTCTAACTCATTATTTTGTCAAAGCAAGCATTGTTCCATGCAGCTTTTTAAACTTTCAATGCTAATCTTATACAACTTTTTCACTATAGATAAAAAGTAACTATAGATTTGGAGACATTTAATTTTTTTATGGTAAATGTTAATAGTTTAGGAGCTTCAAATGATCTTACTGAATTAATTACGACTTGTGAAATCAGGAAAAGAAATGTATGTATTGCCATTCAGCAGTTTTAAGTGATACAAGGTTTTTTTTAAAACAAAACATTAAAAGAGGTTAACAATAAGCTTATCCAAAACAATGGCCTTTTTTTTCCTGCCCCTTGAATACCAGTAAAAGGATTTACCAGAAATTTTCAGGCTAGGATTATTCTATAATGTCAGTTTCTTAAGACGGGCTAGGATCAAATTTGAGTCCTATTCCCAACATTATTATATGCCTTGAGGCTTGTAATATAGGAAAAATAAGCAATGTAACTGAAACAGGAACCAAGTCTCTGCAAAAATATTAAGGCAGTTAGCTAATAATTTTTATTTGTTTCTTTAACTTTCATAATGGCTAGCGAGATACATAAAACTTTGATACATAAAATAAGAACCAAACCTAATTGTTATTTGTATCGTTGCTGTCTTCATATACAGTAAGATTAGTAGGATCCATACGAAGCTCTGATAGCCTTCAATGGCATAGAAAAGTAAATTTTAAAAAAATATCAGAAAATCCAAAAGGAGCAAATATAACAAATTGTAGGTACAGCAATAGTTCGAAAAGTGGACAAAGATTTACCTTTAGGAAGACTGCTATTGTTGTAATGTAAATTAAAAGAAAGTACTATGTGATACTCATTTATTCTGGAACAGAAGAATAATGCAATGGGATTATTAAGCATTCAGTTCAACTTCAGAGAATTGGTCCAAAACATATTTTAATCAGAGGAATTAACACAACAGAAAATATAAGTCTAAAAGCATTGCTTCTTTTATCTAGTTCCTTCATCTGCACTAGAATAGAGTGCAGAAGTTTAATGGAGTTTTTACAATGAAATACTCCAAAATTTGGCATTTATTATATATGAAGAACATCTGATATCATTTTCTAGGTAATTTGTTATTCTTCTGAAATTTAGAACAAACTTGGATAAATGAATGTTTTCCTGGTTCAAAAAATACTTTTTTCCTCTCACATATCCTCTCTTCTCCATCCAATACCTAAGAGGGAGGAACCCTAATATTCTAAGTGATTATAGATGGAACTGATAGAATTAACCCCCTCTTCCAGTCAAAAGAATGGATTTAGATTTTTGCAACTGGTAGAGTGAACCATTCTTTTCTCAATTTTCACTCTGTCTTCTAGAAAAAGGAAGGTTCCCCCGTCCCTTGGCTTCAAGGTAGACCAAGAAATTTTAAAGAGCAACATCTTAAGTTCTCATTCTCTAGGATTCATCACACATTAAATGCTTTGGAATTTTGACCAATTAGGCCTAGTATCACCACCCTTTGTAGTCTTTAATTCATAGATTAGATCATGTTCTTTTATTTTATACCCATAAACAAATGTATTCTTTTGGAATACATTGGGAAGTGCTTCAAAAGTACATATAATTTTGCAAGTCCTTTACTTATAATAGGAAGATGGATAGGTTACTTTTTAATTTTAAAATTGTAAAGTCAGTAAAATTAAATACAAATATTAAATTTAAAGCAAGAATTATCCCTATTATTTATTTATTTTATTAAACAAATTTATGTAGCCACCCATGTATCAAAAGGAACTTTGGGCAACAAACAGAATAAAAAAAACCAATTCAATAAAGCAGACATTCAAAACAATATGAAAAAAACTTTAAACACTGGGGCCCTGATACAAGCTCATATATCCACAATCATCTCGTGCCAGCTGTGTCAACATTCAGAGCCTAGTGCCTGGGGAAAACCCACTTTCCTAAAGCCCAAGAGGTTTGGGGTTTGGGGGAAGGCTGTTCCTATAAGGAAAGCATCCTAACAGAAAAGGCATGCCTCCGAGGCCCTATCCCAGTAGGGACCTGGAGTATGTCCATCCTTCCAGATCTGGTAAATTGGACAGAAACCATTGGTTTCTGCAGATATCCTGGCCCAATGCCACTTAAGGGTTTTAAAGGTGATAACCAGCACCTTGAATTGTACCTGGAAGCTTACTGAAAGCCAATATAATTCATACAGCAGTGGTGTTAAATGAACATGCTGAAGTGCACCTGCTATTGCCCATGCTTCTGCAGTCGGGACCAACTGCAGCTTCTGGTGCTCTTCAAGGAAAACCTCATGTAGAGCATACTGCAGTAATCCAATTGGGAGACTTGAGACTATGAATAACTATGAGCAATGCCCTCTTATCTAGGAAAGGATACACCAAATGAATTTGTGCAAAAGCCCTCTTGGTTCCAATTGCCACCTACTCTTTTTCACCCCAAACAGATTGAAGTGTGTCAAATCTCCAGATATGGGAGAACAGGAAAAGAGTTGAGCCCTGCAGAAAGTAGAGACTTTGGGCTGGATCTCTCCCCACCCTCTCTAAAAACACTGATAAGAATTTGATGATGTTTAAACTTTATAAAAAAATGTCCTTGGAGCTAGATAGTTTTCAGGTAACCGAGCTTATAAAAAAACACTGTATTATCCTGTGTGGCAAAAACCAGCACTGACCATGATGAATTCCAAAGCATTTCTCCAAAGTTCTCTGTGGTTAATAACTGGCAGTTTATTTACATAATAATGAAATAGTGCACATATTGTTTGCAGTAACATTAGAGGGTAGGAGAACTGGTTGGTTAATTCTAACTGCAATTATTGAAATTGTGTATGTGAACTCAAACAACCCACCCTCTTACTTTGCTTGCTCTCAGGTGATCTCACTGACCTTTTTTGCTTTCCTAATTTCAAGCAGCAGAAGCATTGTATTGCTCTGGGGGGAAAACAAACCCAGGTCTACTCAGTTTATTCTCAACCCATACTAGAGTTTCCATGGGCATCTTTCTCAAATCCAGAGGTTGTGGGTGCTGCAACACTGGAGGTTTTAAAGAAGAGGTTAGACAACCATTTGTCTGAAATGGTATAGGGCAGGGGTGTCAAACTTGATGACCCATGGGCTGGATGCATCATGTGCAGGCCACACCCACCCGGCTCCACAAAGGCAAAAAATGTCACGTGACACGATAGAATTTGACACCCGTGGTATAAGGTTTTCTGCTTGAGTTGGGTGAGTTGGAGTAAAAGACCCCCCAAAGTCCCTTCCAGCACTGTTATTCTGTTAAATCCACTTTAACAGAGTGGTTACAATAAAACCTCATCGCTACTAGATTGACCAGCCTTAGAATGAAAGTCATGATTCCAAGTAGATCTCTTGGGATCATAACTGAGGTCATATTCTCTGGTTTGGCAAGATCACCACTGGGTAACAGTACAGTGATAAACTAGTAGAATTCCCAACATCCTTAGTGTTCACCATACAATAAAATTATGTTCTCATACTTGACTCCTACACCCATGCTCATCATGTTTTCTTGGCAACAACATGAAAGGGATTCCCCACTCTTTATTTCCCATGATGTTTTTAGGTGTCCCATCTAGCTTTTCATTCTGGTTTTTCCTTATTTCTCATCCAAATACCAGTTCTGAGATACAAAGTTAGCTGAGATACAAAATGCACCTACTGAAAATTACTACTATGATAGATGGGAACTCTGAGGCAGAAGGAATCCTTATAACATTAAAGCAACTCCTTTTAAACCTGAAGTGTGTGCTGAGATGATACAAAATAACATTGTAATTACAGATGGATATCGTTTCAATCTCAGTTACATTAAAATGAGTAAACCATGTGATCATAAGGCAGAGAGGTTCTTCTAGACTGATCTGGTATTTACTACCGGTACTACATTGTAAGGCCTAATTGCAGGAGAGAGAAAAAGCCACTGGAGACTTCTAAGAGCATGCTGAGGAAATTATGATAATATCGCCTGGTTTATCCTCTTCATAATATGGTGTCTTCTGTTTCCAAAACTCTTATCTTTCCTTTCCTGTGGCCATGTTGCTAGGGCAGTGAATATCTCTTTAATCATCTTGCATATTTTGACTTGAATTCCTATTCTGTCTTTTACGGTACTGATTTTGATAAGTTGGGCTGTTTTTTCCTTTTGCGTAAAGGCAGATGCAAAGAATGAATTAAGGAGTTCTGCTTTCTTTCTGCTGCCTGTCACCTCCTTGCCATCTTTTCCCATTAGTGTAGTGAGCAGATCATTTCCTTGTCTTTTTTTTCTTTTTCTTTTACATGTTGAAAGAAACTTTTAAAAATAGTTTTTGACATTTGTTGCAAGTCTTAGCTCATTCTGAACCTTGGCTTTCCTGAATTCATCTTTGTGGATTCAGACTATATAAATTATGGGGGGGAAAATTGTTGTATTTTTAGAGAAAATGAAAAATTACTGAGTTAAAACTCAAGTAAATGAATATGAAACTGATTAATTTGATTGACATATGCTGTAATTCTTAATGGACTTTTGCTTATTAAGCCTGAATGATGAGTATTTATACTTTATTTATAGATAAGGGATGAGGTACAGGAAGAGATCTTAGAATATTAGAGAAGGTGGTAAGTAAAATGTTTGCATTTGTCTTGAAGAGGGGAAGGTAATTTCTTTATCCTTTTTCTTATATCTTCTTTCTTTCCTTCTCTTTTTATACACTTTTCAATTTTTCTCTTATCTTTTTATTTTCTATTAGTTACTTTTTATCTCTGTATTTTAAAATTTTCATAAAAAATATTTAATCCTCCACAGATTCAATTGTTGTTAGTTGCAAAGTTGTGTCCAACCCATCGTGACCCCATGGACAATGTTCTTCCAAGCCTTCCTGTTCTCTACCATCCTCTGGAGTCCATTTAAGCTCTCGCCTACTGCTTTAGTGGCTATATCTAGCCACCTCATTCCCTGCCGTTCCCTTCTTCTTTCGCCCTCAGTCTTTCCCAGCCATTGGGCTCTTGTCCAATGAGTCCTTCCTTCTCATTAGGTGGCCAAAATATTTCAGTTTGCTCTTCAGGATCTGTCCTTCTAAAGAGCAATCAGGGTTGATCTCCTCTAGAACTGACCAGTTTGAATGCTTCACAGTCCAAGGGACTCACAGGAATCTTCTCCAGCACCATAGTTTAAAGGCCTCAATTCTTTGGCGCTCAGCCTTTCTTATAGTCCAACTTTCACAGCCATACATTGCAACTGGGAACACCATAGCCTTGACTATATGCACTTTTGTTGGCAGAGTGATATCTCTGCTTTTTAGTATGCTGTCTAGATTTGTCATAGCTTTCCTCCCCAGGCACAAGCGTTTTTAATTTCTTGGCTTCAATATTCAATATCTATTAAATATGCTACACCAATCCTTTGTAAGAACAGGCAGAGCAGGGAGGTGGAATTAAGCAAGTCATTAGCCTAGAATCATTATTTCCCACAAACTGTTGAAGTCCAAACCCTCTTGAATTCTTTGGACCTTATCAGGTACATTAGTTGACTAAATTCTTATATATAGGCTTGAGCAATAACTCTTCTGAACTAGAACTTATGTGTGATCCTGGTCTTCTTGTCTGACATCCTTGTCAATAATATCTACATTCTGAAAATATTAGGCCACCTAACATATTGTTATCAAGTATGTAGTAATGCTATTTCATATCATATCATATCATATCATATCATTTCAAGATGTTGTCTAGCCAAACTTGAGGCAGTATGATATAATATTAGACTGGGAAAACCCAGATTAAAATGCCCACTTGATCATAACTCTCACTGCCTGTCTTCAGGCCAGGTACTTTCTTTTAGTTTAGTCTACTTCACAGAGAGATGGTTGCTAGGATTAAATGTGGGCAATCTCATATTAGAAGCCTTGAAAGAGCTTCTGAGAGTCTAGAGCTAATATCACATAGATCTTTGCTATCTCTGCTTCTGTTTTCATAACTCAGTTCTTGTGCTATTAAGAGGGACCCTTGACTGACTAGGTCTAGGAAATAATGCTTACTCTGAATCAAACCCATTGCAAAGTGATGGTGTCAGATACCAGTGGGTCTCTTTGGTGAACCTAGCGTTATTTCTGCTCAATAGGTTCTTATCTGCTTAAACATTATATATTAAAAATGAAGCCATTGAGACTTAGCTGGTCTAGCCAAGAATTTGATTTGTCAGGATATGATTTGGCAGGATTTTTTTCCTTACTAAAAGTACTTTTCCTACTGTCTGATACTTGGTTGCCCAGACAGAAATGAGAGAAAAGAAGAAAATAAGTTCTCATTTTATAGTTTTGTACAACCTCAGCAAGTGAAATAGTATTAACTACCATTACAGGTAATCCTCAATTTACGACCACAATTGAGCCCAAAATTTATGTTGATAAGTGAGAAATTTGCTAAGAGAGTTTCTCCTCATTTTACAACTTTTCTTAGCACAGTTGTTAAGTGAATCGTTGTAGTTGTTAAATTAGTAACACTGACTCTGGTTTCCCCATTGACTTTGCTTGCCAGAAGTTCACAAAAGGGGATTACAAAATTCCCAGGACACTGCAACCGTCATAAATATGAGTCAGTTGTCAAGCGACTGACTTTTGATCACGTGACCATGGGGATGCTGCAATGGTGTGAAAAATGCCCATGTCACTTTTTTGCAGTGCTTTTGTAACTTTGAATGGTCACTAAGTGAACCGTTGTAAGTCAAGGACTACCTATATTATTATAAAAAAACTAATTTGAAATGCATTGAAATTATTAGAAGTGTAGATTAATTGAAAATCAATCACTTATTTCAAAATTATTGGAAATAAAGAAAACTCTCAAAAGTTTTGTGGCAACAATAGAACTGTGAAATGTTTTGGTTTTGAATCTAAAAAGATGCTTGGTATCACAGCCTCTGTCCTGTCCTTGGAAAAGATGCACTTGGTTTAAAGAGTTCGAGATGAGTGGTATGTTTACACTTCCTGTGCTTTGAAGCATCTTTTTGCCATCCATTTGAAGTATCGCACAGCCTGAAAAAATAGTAAGTTGCTAGGGCTGTTAATAGTGTTCTTGAAATGAATACCAATGGGTCAAGGCTGGTGTAAAGGTCCTTTAAAGGGTTTCTGTTGGCAAATACCACTACTGGCAAATGAAGGAAGTTAATAGATACATCATCTTCAAAACATAATGTTGCCGTTAAATGTAGGAAGCTAGAAAACTAGAGGATTAGACAATGGAAAAAAGATGAAGTCTGTTTCTCCAGACCTCTGCAAAGTTAAGGCAATGAAGAGTGTAGTTTATCATTTAAAGTTTACATATAACCGCAGCAGTTGACTGAATTTTTTTTAAAAAAAAAATATTTCTATCACTGTCTCCTAAATCAAACACTCTCTTGGAAAGAAGTATTAAGCTTCCTTGTAAATTTGCTTCTTAAAAATTTATCTTTCATCTTTATAGAACTTTTCTGTTTTCCTTTGAAAATAGTGAAATTGTAGTCTGGAAATAAGTAAATACCATCTAATAAACAAGAAAAATATTTATTAAATATTAGAAACCAAAAGTTTAATATTTGCAAATACAACACTTTGCTGACTTGGTAGCTAATGTAATCTGTAAAGTTATGTTTTGTTGTATTTATTACATATTAAAAACCATCACTGCTCCTGTATGATGCCAACCTTAACATTTAAGATAAATAATATTTGTCTACTGAATGAGTAAATAACCTCTAGTATTCTTCTGAAATTCTGCTGACATTTTGCTTAGTTTTATGAAATATGTCATTTTAATATAATCTAACCCCCCAAGAGAACAGGAAGTGAATCAATTCCCTTTTGCAAAATTGACTCCATTATACAGGCATCAGTTTTACTATCCTTCTGAAATTTTGAAGTTTTCCCAGTTACTGACAGCTCTGTATTAAACATAATACTCAGAACAAAAATATGTTAACCATTTCCTTGAAACTCTGAAGATAAAAATATTGTTCTTGTATGCAGGCCTAAATCTATCAATTTCAAAATTGATGATATTGATTTCACTTTCCCAAAGCTATTTTAGCTGCAAAAAGAAAAGAAAAGAAAACTCTTGCACATAATTGCTATAAGAGGAAACAGTAGGATATACTGTATATAATAACAATGTTTAGTCCAGATATAATAAAGTGATTTTGGGAATGGGGACATACTCTGTTTCCAATGAATCAGTGAGAGACTCATTTTTTCAAATACCAAATCAATCGACATCATAGATAAAGCAGATTATTTTGATGAACTGCTGAATTGGGTCTGAAACAAAGGAGCACTTGGAGCTATGGCTCCTAACCTGGGCTCCAACAGATTCGAGAAACAATGTCAATTCTCTCTGTCTAGAAGAATGTTGTGCTAAGAACAGCTATGATACTGCACAGATAAAGAAGAATATTTGTAACTCAGGGCAGGGGTGAAATCCAGCAGGTTCTGACAGGTTCTGGAGAATTGGCAGCGGAAATTTTGAGTAATTTGGAGAACCGGCAAATACCACCTCTGGCTGGCTCCAGAGAATGGAGATTTTGCAATATCCTTCCCCCAGGAGGTGTGGGGTGTGTGTGTAATGGGGATTTTGCCGTATCCTTCCCCTGTCACGCCTGTAATTGAGGCTGGAATGATGGTTGTAAATCATTGCTGTAGTAAGCTGAGGCACTGTAGGAGAGAGACTGGCAGAGAGAAAGAGATGAGTTAAACAAGGCATCAGTTTAGAATTGTGATGTAATCACAAAAGAATGAAGTCCAACCCCCTTTGAATGCCATTAGTGTTTTCCCCAATTCTGTCCAGGTGCTGACCATTAGTCTGAGTAGATTTCTGTGCATAGGCTTTTAGCAATAAATCCGTTAATTTAAACTTTCATGTGTGAACCTGGTATTTTGTACCTAGTAGGCATCCATGACCAGAAATCATTTTTCAGCCTTTTTTTTGCAGTGGTTATTAAACAAACCCATTCATTTAAATTGTGGTCATGTAACCACAAAATGCCATAAAGCTGACCCACATGCAGTAATTTGACCATTGAAGCAGCCAAACCATTTATGGGCCACAAAACATCCATTCTGTGGCCATCATAATTTTGTCCAGTTGTAAAATGAGTAACCATTAAGTGAGGACAATCTGCATCCTTGTACTAACTTCCAATATCCAGATGCTGCTATAATGTGAGGTGAAAATGTGTCCATTTGTGACACAAATACACACCTGCATACATGTATAATCTCTCACAGTATGGAATATAAACTGACTCTGTGAATTGAAGAATTCCTCATTCAAATCTCATCAGGGTTCTTTAGCAGGGTAGTTTTAAGTAAGATTATACAGTATATCTATGAGAGTAAGCAAACTAATCATAATTTACTGTATATGGTTGCAGCAAAATATCTAATACATATGAAATCCTTCCAATAGTTAGAAATCCAGTGATGATGATAATGAACACTATACACACTGCTAATGTAAAAAAAAATGTTTATCTCCCATATACTGTCATTGAGAAGCAGTAGTTAAGGCATTATTACAGTTAAGATGTCATTGCAGTCCCCAGCAGAACTAATTAACACTTTTATATTCAGAGTGTTTTTTGTTTGTAAAAACATGTAACTTACTCCCTCTAGGCAATTTGATGCACTTGTTTCCGATACGTCTTTGAAAAATATTTGTAACATACCAGTAAGAAAGGTAGGAATACTTTTGTAGTGAAATAAAATTTAAAACAAATATTGTGTATCAAAGCTCATAAAGTTTTAAGAGAAATGCAAGCTGCTGCTTTGTAGTGTTTTGACTACTTGATTTAAACTTAGTGGTTGTGAACCTGTATTATTATGAATAACGAAGTACATGGACATCAGTTGGATATAACTAAGGGTAAGAAAAACGCTCATCAAAAAAGAAATTCTGTTGTACATGCTAAACATTTTCTGCTTAAGTCTGTTATATCTCTCAGAGTATAATTATTGCTTTTATTTCTCTATTTGATCAAATTAGTACTCGTACACAGCTGCCTTTGCTTACAGTTTCTTTACTGTTTTAAAGAGATAGGTTTAATACTATACAAAATGCAGGCATATTCTAGCAAGTTTTTGTCTTTGGTAGACACAATCCCTGATAAAATGTATAAATTAGTTTGTGACATGGGATAATTAAAGGAAAATTTCACTGAAAATCAGTCTGTAAAGAATGCACTTTACTGAATTTTCTCAGGCTTTGCATTTTGGCATAGGAATTGCAGTTTTAGGAGGGGAGCCAGCTCTTTACTGAAAGAAAAATGATTCTTTATAACAAGTCACATTTATCCTGCAGAATGCTAATGTATTGTCTCATTTTTTTTTACCAAGAGGAGAACACAAATGTCAGTGCTCAACCTGTTTTAAAGAGGTGTTCAATTATGTGCTCAATGTCCTACTATGTTACTTAACAAAACTGGTTTGTTTCCTAGCTATCTGCTCTGATGTTTTGCAGTAAAAATATTCCTATGTAATTTCTGGAGGTTTTTTTTTTCTTGTGCATTCAGGCTACAGCTCATAGTATGGTTGTCTCTAAATAGGGGCATTACTCTGGTTCCATTGTCTTCTTCCTTATAATTAACTGTATTTTTAAAGTTATAAATGGAAGAGTTTTTTTTTTTTTTGCTGAAGATGGAATTCATTTCATGTATGAATGAGCAAGGATCAATCTTGGCACATAGAAAAAAAGTAGATAAGCTTTGGGAAGTTTTTGAAATTACACGTGAGACTCTTGTCTAATTTTCTGAAATCTTTTAGGAGCTGTTTTTGATCCTATTTCCTATGAAAGATATCACGCAAGGGGGCAGCACATAGCTGTCTGGGCTGATATCAGTAAGGATCAGTGGGATCAAACCCAGTTAATATTTATATCGGGACCACCAAGAAATCTGTAGAGTACATGGGGAAGTCAAAAATTATCTCAGAAAAAGGCAGTGGCAGATAGTTTTTTTTCTTGTTGACAAAAAAATCCTCCAGTATCAGATCAGATCAGATCAGATCATTCATTCATTCATTCATTCATTCATTCATTCATTCATTCATTCATTCATTCATTCATTCATTCATTCATGAGAAGCAGTATCAGCCATGCTGCACAAGCCTATAGCAAACCTTTATGCTTGCAGAATACGATATTGTTCCACATTGATTTCTTTCCATTTTTGAATGGCAAAACTACATTTAAACTGTTTGGGGTCAACAAACGTTCAGAGTCTTTGGAAGGCAGGTGGCATATAAATTTGATTATTATTATTTTTAACAAAAGCTGCAATTTGGCCATTTGATTATCACAATTTTACAGCTTTATAAAATTACAGCTATCACTAATCATGACATTGTCTCCCTGACTGAATCTGGAAATACTTCAGTGGAACTTGGCATTTTTTAACTTAAAAGTTTGTTTTATTTTGTAAAAATTGGAGTTTTTCTTTATATTATCATTTTTATATTACCACTTTCCTTATCCGTAATCATTGAAGCAATTATCTTTACAATTCTTTCTTTTCAATAAATGCAATTTTGGTATAGCACACATCATGCCTCAATTTTTCTTTTAAAACATAGTCTTTTAATTAATGTTTGCTACAGATAGTCCTTGACTTACAACCGTTCATTTAGTGACCATTTGAAGTTACGACACACTGAAAAAAGTGACTTATGACCATTTTTCACACTTATACTGAGAGCATATGCACCAAAGACAAATTCCTTGTGTGTCCAATCATTCTTGGCCAATAAAGAATTCTATTCTATTCTATTCTATTCTATTCTATTC
>JANHFT010001657.1:5486-17328 GCA_032467955.1 Pseudoxenodon macrops
TTCGGTCCGGTTCTACCAAACCGTTAGTAACTTTACCGGCATGGTTCAGTAGAACCGTTAACAACCCAGGCCTGCCATGTCCCTGAGCTGGTTCTTTCGTTGGTGGCATAGGCGCCGCCCTCTTGAATTCTGCATGCGCAGAAACTTTTTTTTGCCCCTGAACAAACCAGCAATAGGAAGATTTAGAACCAACCTCTGTCTATGACTATCACTAAGTATTGTACTTTATGATTCTTGTATCTTATGATTCTGTATTTTTTATGTACACTGAGAGCTTAACTACCGAAGACAAATTCCTTGTGTGTCCAATCACACTTGGCCAATAAAGAATTGTATTCTATTCTAAAAAACCAGCAACAATGTTTTTTACCCTACAATCCTGGGTTTCCTGTTGGTCCTAACACCAAGAAAGGCAGTTAGTATGGCTGACTTGAAAAGAACTGAGCATGATCGGATGTGGTTTTGTAAGCTGCCTAGTCTTTTTCTTTTTGTAGTTGGGTGCCCTTAACAGTCTAAAAGGTAGATTTATAACAACAACAACAATAGCCACCGCTAAATCTCAGGGCTACAGTATATAGTGGGAAGTACAAACAAACCAGAAGGCAATAATGGAAAACTGTATTAGTGGAAAAACCAAGTACATTCACGGTTGGGTTTGCTCAAGGCATCTTTATAATCTAATGACAAATTGCAACAATTCACGAAGGTATATCCGCATTACTGATTTACAATGGAAACAAGAAAGCCATGCCAGCTTTTTTTCATTTCAAACAGAGAGAGAGAAAAAGATCACAATACAATTTAAAGCTCTTCAAGTGGTTGAACTCTTCCAATCACATGCTCGATTGCATTCCATGAAATTAAAATTCTGAAAGCTACTATCTATAACTACACGCAGCATTCCACATTTAATAGCCTGGGGTGTTTCTAAATGGCTTACTGATTTGCAAGAAACACATTTGGCTTGTGCTCCATTCTTTCTTGAAGGCTGTGACAAGCACTTTCAAGCTAAGCAAGTTTTGTTTACCAGTTGATAGGCCACTAACAGCATTTCTGGCTTCATTTAAAAAAAAAAAATGAGCAAGGTCATGCCTTTTGGTATGAAGTTGTACAAGTTCTGGGACTATCTTATAATTATTGAAAGAGTAACATCTATGGCAGTGCGAGCGTCATGCAGATGTTACTAAGAGAATAAAAGTAATTATTGTGGTTTTATTAAGACCTTCTTAGTAGATAGCTTTACAGGTAAAATTTAAAATACTTAAGAAACTGGCTCACATACAAAATTATGCGATACCCTGCCTAACTATGCTTTGCTAAATAAGCCACAACTATCTGGGATCATACCTAATGCTAATCATAAGTGACAGTTTACCAACCACAATGCCTGGGTTAACACAATAGGCCATTTCACACAATGTGGGAACAGTTGCAACATTTATCAAGGAATTCAATAAACTGTTCAAAAAATAGTATTATTTTTGAACAAATGTGTACTAGACTTCAGTGTTAAACTTTCAACTGCAGTCATAAAAAATCAGAGCATTTAAGTTGTTGGATTTATAACACCAGGTTTTGCAGTGTTTATATCACATGACTTGCAATAAATCTGTAAGAACTGAAGACTAGGCAAAAAGCAAAAGCAAAAACAACATTCTCACCACCCCCAAACCCAGCCAGTGTTTTTCAGACCATTTTTCAGGAAGTGTCAGAGGATGTACTTTTCTTTAGTTCAGTAGTTCAGTTTTCATGTAGAAGGGTATGATGTGTGGACTTCAACTCCTAGAGTTCCCCAGACAGTGGGATTCTGGGAGTTCAAATATACCCATTTTAAAAGTTGCCAAATCGAAAAAGCACTTATTTAGAAGATTCAAAATGTAATCCTTTGCATCTCTGTAGAGCAGGGGTCCCCAAACTTAGCAACTTTAAAACTTGTGGACTTCAATTCCCAGAATTCTCCAGCCGGCTTTCCCAGTCCACAAGTCTTAAAGTTGACAAGTTTGGGGACCCATGCTGTAGAGCAAGATTATGTCTCGGACTGCATAGGAGCTGATTTGAAGCATTTGAAGATTGTTTTGAACTGTTAAAGCAGCCACATTATCACATCATATTAACTTGCATGAACAATAGCAGAGAGGATCTAGAATGGCTTCTGAAACAGATACATGGGCCTGGAAAATAG
Organism: Pseudoxenodon macrops; assembly: GCA_032467955.1. Taxonomy (NCBI): domain Eukaryota; kingdom Metazoa; phylum Chordata; class Lepidosauria; order Squamata; family Pseudoxenodontidae; genus Pseudoxenodon; species Pseudoxenodon macrops. Next base: position 7,669 of record JANHFT010001657.1, read on the forward strand.
TGCAAGCTTGGACTATAAGACGGAGCTGCTCTAACATTCTGAAAGAAGATGCTTTATGCAAGCTCTCCTTATTCATGAAGCACCTTTCAAGATTATAGAGTGACATTCTGGAGTCGGAAAACAAAACAAAGGTTGGTAAAACAATCTTGGATTAGCTGGATCAAAGGCTTGATTGAGTGTCAGGCAGAGTCCTACAAAGCAGAATTAATCCTATGCAGTGAAGAATGCTTCCTCTGATCACCATTACTCAAAGATATTTAGGAGTTCAAAGAAATGTAAGAACCCTCCTATAATTTGGGGGCAAGCGGTAGTAAGTCCAAAACTACTGATTTTCAGCCAGGTACAAAACACAATGGCTTGGTTCACAACTCCATTATCCAACGTCCTCAAATTGATGGCAGTACTATACTGAAAAGCAGCTTAATTGCCCACTTATAATTCCAACAATATCCAGAAGTCAACACAACCTGCAGAGAATGGCCTTCTTGCATACTCACCTGGTCGCATCCTGCGTTCACCAGTTCCTGCAACATTTGTCTATTGACTTCAACAACTGCAGAGGTAGTGCCCAACTCATTAGCAAAGGGCAATAGAGAATATCTGATTTCTCGTAGTGCTTTCTGGTAATTTCCAAATTTGGCAGCCGGTCGGATTTGCTGCTGTCTGGCAGCATCCTTTCCTACTAGAATTTTAGAGTCCAGAGAACTTTCACTGCATGGTCCAATGGGTAATCCCTGACTAGAAGCTTTGACAGGCTGTTTCAGACCTTCCCGGATCTCCTGTAATCTTTGTCTGCTGTTCCCAGAGTAAGTAGTAGCAGGGAAAGTCTTTGGCCTCATGGTTAATCCAATGTCGTTTCAGCATCAATACCAACTTCTTTTGCATATAATCAAAGGGATGAGGATATTCAGTGTCTTTCTTCTGGAAGGTATCAGTTTGTTATAAAACATTATTCCCTGAAATCAATTTACAGGTAGGTGGCAAACCTCCATAGCAAATCTTGTCACTTTTCCCAGTCTCTGGTACACAGAAGGATCAATAGTCATGGAGCAGCAGCTGATGAAATTTCTCTTCAGCTCAGTTTTTATGGTTCCTATAGCCAGAGAGAAATCCTAAAAACCTCTTGCTGTTTTTAACAAAATAACAGAGTTGGAAGGGATCTTGGAGGCTTTCTAGTCCAACCCCCCCATTGGCTCAAGCTGGAAGCCTATACCGTTTCAGACAAATGGTTTTCCAATCTCTTCTTTTCTCTCCAGTGTCTGAAAGAAAAAAGAACAAAGATACTGTTATGCAAGTTGTTTTTACTTTACATTTCCCCCCCTTAAGGTATTCAAAAAAATCTGGAGTTACCTTGTTTTTAATGTATATGGTATTTTTTTAAATATAAAACCAAAATCAATAAATAATAAAAGATTAAAACTAGGCAGGATAGAAAACAACCCCAGAGTTAGATTCAATTATAAAATGTCATATTACACCAATTCAGCAATAAACACTGCTTTAAAAAAACAACAACACATGTAAGAATCTGTTAATCTTTTTGTTTAACAGCATTATATGTTAGGGGGAGTTGATTAGAAAGAAATTCCAAAGAAAGGAAATAACAAAAACAGTCAGTTCAAGGTTGAAAGTAGAAGGAACCTGATGTTTAAAACCTGATCCATGAAGACTAGATCACTGCATAAATCACTTATGGGAGCTTCCCAGGGATGGGATTGAAAAAATTTAGCAACTGGTTCGCTGTCTGGTTGCTGGGTGGGTGTGGCCATGGGGGCGTGGCCATCTCAGCCTCCTGCACAGGGGAGGGCCGTTTTCGCCTCCACAGGTGCCGGAGGCTTTCCTCAGCCTCCAGGAGGGCAAAAACGGCCTCTCCTGGGCACTGGAGGCCCTCTGGAGGCCCGAAACAGACCCGTTACTGGACTTCTGGTAGGCCCTTTTTTCATCCTCCCCAGGCTCTGGAGGCTTTCCTGGAGCCTCCAAGAGCGCGAAAACGGCCTCCCCCGGGCTCTGGAGTCCAGAAAAAGGCCCATTTCTGGATGTCCAGTACTTCCGATAGGCCTGTTTTTCACCCTCCCAGAGCCTCCGTATGGGCCCTGCATTTATCTGGCATCCAAAATGGGCCGCATGGAGACTCCTAGGAGGGGAGTGGTGGGCAGGGTCAGCTAGTCCTTGCAACAACCGGTTTGGCGAACTAGATTAAAATTAATATCCTGTTCGCCAGAACCGGTCTGAACAGGCTGAATCTCACCCCTGCTTCCCCCAAAAAATGATCATGAGATTCCCACTCCCCCCACTTCATATTGTCTTCAGGTTAGGAGAAGAATATTGGAGAACATTTCATCAATGGCAATGAGAGAACCACAGGAATGGATCCAATGCCTTTACAAGTTATTGGGTTCATTTTTCTGAACTGGAATTCTTTTTCCAGCAGCTGAGAATGGGCACCGACTTTTATAAGTTTACAGTCTGCAACAGAAAATGAACAGAAGTGGGGGAAAGGGCAAGTTGCTCAAAAGCAAGTTATGGGGGATGGAATGAAGTGGGGACTGAAGCATGATGAGATAAATTGCTATGCAGCAAATGACCACGAAATTTGCATTCCTCCACCTCGCAATATGGTACAATAGTTGAGTCATAATAGTCATAAACATATAGGTACCTCGTGGGACGAAGCATATTGACTGTTCCCAGGAAAAAATGGGATCATCTAAAAGGAATGAATACTGAAAGATGAAGCACACAGAGACCAGACCAGAAAAGTTGGAATAAAGAAGTCTACAAGAAACACGATGAACCAAAGGCACACATATACCAGATACTCAGAAACCACAAGATGATGACTTCTTGAAGAAAGCAAGGTTCATGCGGTAGCTAAAAACAAAGGCTTGGAGAGTTGTGGAGGGGAAAAAACCCATCCAAGCATTCATGAAAAGGTAGATCGATAAAGCAGAATTGCTTAATTCCTTCTTTGCAATTGTCTTTACGCACAAGGAAAAAACAGCCCAGCCTATGAAAAGCAGAAAAGGAATACAAGTCAAAAATAGATTTTAAAAAATTGGTAAGAGAACATCCATCCACTTTGGATGAGTTCAAATTGCCAGGACCAGATATTTGATATCCCAGGGTACTGAAGGAATATATGATCATGGAACCGCTGAATAAAATCTTTCATAGTTCCTGGCGCACAGGGGAACTGCCAGACAATCGGGGGGAAAGCTGATGTGATTCCAATCTTCAAAAACGTAGATCCCGGAAACCACAGACCAATCAGCTTGAATCAGAACTTGGGAAAACCCCTTGAAAAGATAAGCACGCATAGGATTTGTGAGCACCTAGAAATGAAGAAAATGATTACTAGAAATCTGCATGGGTTTGTTAAAAGCAGGTCATGCCAAACAGACCTTACTGCCTTTTTTGGATAAAGTGACTAAATTAGTGGATCAAGGAAATGCTATGCATACAGTATACTTAGATTTCAATAAAGTATTTGATAAAGTAGACCATATCCTAGTTCTTAGTAAGACAGAACAATGGGATAAACAGTACCACCACTAGATAGATTTGCACTTGGCTGACCAACTTCACACAGCATGTGCTTCTCAATGGAACTACATCTATGTGGAGAGAAGCATGCCATGGGATACCTCAAGATCCTGTCTTGGGCCCAGTACTCTTCATAAACAATCTGGCTGAGGGGCACTCATCAAATTTGCAGATGATACCAAGCTTGGGGGGGGGGGTTGCTAATACTTTAGAAGACAGACTTAAGATTCAGAAGGGATCTTGACAGATTTGACCATTGGGCCCATCCAACAAAATGCAGTTCAGTGGTGAGAAAAGTTATGGTCCGGCACATAGGTAGGAAAAATCAGATCCACAGGTACAGAATAGGCAGTACCCGGCTTAACAGTAGGTGGACTGCTGCTTAACTATGAGCCAGCAATGTGCTGCTGCTTCCAGAAAAAGCTAATGAGGTTCTAAGCTGCATTAAAAGAGGGATAGCACGGGAAATGACAGTAGCAATAACACTTAGACTTATCTACCATTCCATAGTGCTTTACAGCACTCTCTGAGTGGTTTACAATGCCAGCCTATTGCTGCTCTATACAGCACTGGTGAGTGTTGTATAGTACTTGGAAGTACTGTGTCCAGTTCTGGTCACCATGGTACAAAAAATATCTGAGGCCCTAGAAAGAGTGCAGAGAAGAGCAACAAAGGTGATAAGGGTTTGAAGCTAAAGGGTACAATGATGACTAAGGGAACAAGGTATGTTTAGCCTAACAAAGAGAAGCTTAGGGGTTATATGATAGCTGTCTTCCAACACTTGAAAGGCTGTTATGGAGAAGAGAGGGTAAATTTGTTCTCCAAAGCACTTGAGGGCAGGACAAAAAGCAAGGGGTAGAGAAGCTCATCAGAGTGAGATCCAACCTGGAACTAGGGAGGAATTTCCTGACAGGAAGAACGACTAATTAATGGGAGAGGTTGCCTTCCAGAGTCATGGGGGCTTCATTGCTAGAGGTTTTCTAAAAAGATTGGACAACCATTTGTCTGGAATGGTATAAGGTCTCATCCCATTGAAAGGGTTGGAACTAGAAGATCTCCAAGATCCCTTCCAGCCCTATAATTCAATGATTCTATGACTCAGGATCTCTAATTTCAAGCCATGTGACTTGAATCTTATTTCTTCTGTGCTGCAAGCTACAGTATGTATTTTCAGCATTTTGATGCTCTCATGCAATTCCCATTTACCGGTACTTATATAGGAGATCGTTCCAGAGTCAAATGCATAGTTAGGATCCTGATAACAAATTCTTGAGCAAATGTATACAAGAACTTTGTCTTTCAATTAAAAACAAAAAATAATCTTTGCAGTTCTATTAAGACTTGCATGTTCATTTTCATTATTATACATTCATCACAACTTGTGGAACCGAAGAGATTTTCCTCCAGCCAATTTAACTTAATACAATACCAGCCAGCTTAGAAATAATATAGATTATTAAAGCCTTGGTAACAGGAAATATGCAAAACAAAATTAAGTATTTAAGCATTTTCCCTCTCTATCCATGTTGCAGAATGGAAACAAACCACAACCATTTCTATCACTGCTTTGGAAAGAAGGCATATTTTCATTCCAGTTCTTACAACTCAGATTTTTTTGCAAAATGGAAAGCCCCTTTTCTTCTATAAATAGCTACAACAACCACATGTACACTGGAAGAAGATGAAGATCAGCTAGGCACATTTATTTTACAATAATGGAGTATAGATATTATATTTGGGGGGGGCACATATTCCTTTTCCAAATCACCAATTAAAATATGTTTAAAAAGTAGAGTAGGTACTGCAATAAACTATAAGATATTAAATCTAGTTCTTTAAAAAAAAAAACCTCCTTCAACTCATACTTGACTCTTGTAAGTCCATACAGGTTTTTTTTGCTGATAATACAAAGATATTTTGTCATTTCCTTCTTTTTGGATGTTTTTTCAATTAGTCCAAAGCCCTCATGGTATTCACTAGGAGTTTGTTCTCCATGTAAAATGGCACAGCTCAACTTAGCGTCTCAGACCAGACGAGAGTCATCAAATGTTGTTATCTGCTGAAACGTAATGTCTGGGGCAAATTTAAAAAGTACATTGAAGTTCTGAACTCTAGTACACATTTTAATTCATTTCAAAACAGATTAAGAGGAACATCTCTGGGAATAGAATGTACTCATCAGGTCTAAATAGTTGTAGTTTAGGACTTACTGTATATCAACAAGAATTCCTGACTTCCAATGTTTTAGCATTATTAAATATAATCTTTTTTAAAAAGAGTTTCTGACATGGGGGGCAGCCCTATATGAGAGCAAGCAACGGAATTTCATTTTTGATGTGTGTCAGTATATTCACAGTAAAAAAAAGACAATAATGGTTATCTTATCTTATTTGTAATCTTTGATCAGATCTTTAGAAAAATCTCCTGGATACTTTGAAAAGTGCATGTTAGAATTCATGATCTGTTGTTGACTCAGATACAGATTTGTATATTCGGTTGACATTCATGGGTTGACATTTCCCCATCCCACCATTACTTTTTACCTAGCTGAGCTCTGCATCCAAATTTGGGATTCTAATAAAATTACACAATCCCCATAAACCACAGCTTGTCTTGATTATTGCCAGCACTGGATTCAATCACTATGACATTCAAGCAAGATCAGAACAGTTTTGATATTTTAGAATTGCATGGACTTCTTGAAAAGGTTTTGTGCCTCTAGGAGCTAAGGAGTTATCAAAGAAATATGAACATTAAACAGGCAGAATGTTTAACTAGATTCCACTTACATCCAAGAAACTTTAGAAAAGGAGGAAGACATGACAATATGATACAGATACCTTTTTCATTGTTTATCTTGACTACTTAAAGTCTTTTACGCTGAATCTGGCAATTACAGTACTATCTAGGGGCTAATATATAACTTACGGTATATGTGGCAGCCCTCACCTTATAGTAATTTACTAAGGATTCTCTCAGTAGAATATAGAAAGCCATATCTGACATTAAATGAATTTCATAAAGCTCCTTATCACAATTTCCACCAGAGGTAAGGAATCTTACTTTGTATACTGCAGGAAAGATCTAATTTTTCAGCAAAGGCAATTACTTAAAACAGCAGATGCTGAAGAGTGGGAATTAGGCAGAGCTGTGTGTCCTATATGACTGACCCACACTTTTAAAGTCTACAGCAGAGGTAGATAATATCTTCCCGCTCTCCAGATGCCTTGTTTTTAATTTTCATGGTCTCTTACCAACCTGTCATACTAAACAACTCTGGCAAGAGATGCCTAAATGCCTAGAAAACAATCATTAATATTAACAGAGCAAAATAAAACACAAAATGAAAAGAAAATGGCACAAACATGCCTTTGAGCATGAAAAACATTAAGTATATACTAAATTCTACCAACACGTTTTTCCTGTATTCTTCTCAATACATCTACATTTTATTTTACATATAATCAATGTTTGCTACCATCAGTTTAGCCTGTAATCTTCATCCAAGACAAAGGTTATGAGTGATTAAAAAAAAAAAGACATCCTGTAATTTAATTTTTGGTATTCTTTTAGAATTTTATATATGCTCAGGAACACATCTCCTAATAAGGACGCCTGCTGATTCAATTCTCCATGAATTAGCCAGTCCCCACTAGGATGGAGAAAAGTATAAGGACTAATGTAGATTCTTGAGGAACATCAAAGTAGGCTATACAACTAGCTGTTACGAATTCAGTAAAGAAACTATACTCTATTTCAGATATAAACTGTGAGAGGGATCTTGGTGTCCTGGTGGACAATCACTTAAATATGAGCCAGCAATGTGCTCCAGCTGCCAAAAAATCCAACAGAGTCCTAGGCTGCATTAAACAGAGGAATAGACTCAAGATCACACAAAGTGTTAATACCATGTTATAATGCCTTGGTAAGGCCACACTTGGAATATTGCATCCAGTTTGGGTCACCATGATATAATAAAGATGTTGAGACTCTTGAGAGAAGAGCAACAAAGATGATTAGGGGACTGGAAGCTATAACATATGAAGAACAGTTGCAGGAATTGGACTTGTCTATAGTCTAGTGAAAAGAAGAACTGGGGTGACATGATAGCAGTGTTCCAATATCTAAAGGGCAGTCACAAAAAAAGAGAGGGTCAACCAATTCTCCAAAGTATGTGAGGGCAGGACAAGAAGCGATGAATGGAAACTAATCAAGGAGAAATTTCTCGACAGTTAGATAATTAATTAGTGGGACGACTTGCCTCCAAAAGTTGTGAGCGCTCCAACACTGGAGCTAAAAACCTCCAGAAGAGATTGGACAACAATTTGTCTGAAATGGTACAGGGTTTCCTGCCTGAGCAGGGGATTGGCCTAGAAGATTTCCAAGATCCCTTCCAACTCTGTTGCTTTGTTAAATTACAACCAAGGTTAAGAAAAACGCCAGTTCCACAGAACTAATTTATGATAGGTTTCTCTATCTATACCTTCAACCAGTTAACAGTAATAATGACTCTTAACATACAACATATAGAATTTGTCTTCATTAGTTTCTTATTCATATTAGTAAGAAGCATATGCAATAATAAGGCCATTTACTTTTCACGGATTGCTAATGGAATTCCAGGAAGACTATTTTAATGCACGCGGCTTTATTTCACTGGAAACTGGAATCGAACTATTCCCAAAGCAATCTGCCACCGAAAAAAATATTATACAATCAGAAATTTAACAACTCAATAGAATAATATAATATGCAAAGAGCATTTAGGGTCTCTGTTACCAACCTAGGTAATATGCCCTCTTTTAAAACAGGAAAGTTTACTCATAGTCCCCTACCTGATGTTTCTCACTTTGACCTTCCATGGGAACCCACCCCCCCACAAGCCCTGCGACACACAATTCTGCAATTTGCATTTGCAAATTTGCCAAATCAGTTTAATGACACACTCTAATTGCTGCTATATTACATTCATTTGTATGTTTGACATATGGAGAGAGCAGAACATTGCACAATTCTCTTGGCACCTTGGAAGAAGAAGAAAATAAAAGCTAAGTAACAGCCCAGCTGTCCCAATGTGACCTTAATACAGAGAAACTACTGCAATATCTTGGGTGCAAACCATTCCCACATGTCCCTAAAGACATCGCCTTTGGTCCAGCATAATCTGTCTGCAGAAAGAAAAATCTCGTCTCTTGGAAGCATTACTCATAGAGTAAGGTATGCAAAAGGACACAACATATAGCACAGACAAGCCCACACAAATTGAAGTCCCATACTGCAGAAATGCATCAATCTGCAAATATTTCCTCATGAATTTCTGTTCTTTGGAACTGTTGCATAACATAACATAATCATATCAAAGTATCAGTTTTGTTGGCCTTAACTTCTATCTTACATTTCAGTTTTCTATAGTTATATCAATGAAAACCACTCTGGTGCAACCTGATGCTGATATATTGTTAACAGAGTCAAGTTTAATTTAACAAGACTTATTTTTCAGGTATTTATATTAATTTAATTTTGATGATGCCTGATTCTAACCAACTCGGGGGAGTTGGTAAGCATGTAGAAGCTTGTATTTTCATGGAACAATGATAGTCAATACTGAACTTTCATTTCTGGAATTAAAATCAGCTTAATGCAGCAGACAACAAAAAGTTTGTGGCCAAAAACATTTTTGTGACATTAGTTTTCGTAGGAAAGATTCATCAGCTACTTGCCTGGGTGTGATTAAATGGAACTGTTGACTATAAAAGGCCTTAATATATAAGATTTTTAAAAAAATAAGTAGTTGGAAAATTTGATCTACGTACTCTCAATAAAAGTCACAAGGGAAGGTTTCATTCTCAAAAGAAAACTAACTCCATTCAGGACACTTTTAAAAAATTATTGATGAAATATATGAAACTAGAAAATTCTTAATCCCTGAAGAATGGGAAACTAGTATTTTATAAATGTCAAAATTAGCTTCCTCTCTTATCATAGCTATTAATTACTAGGGGAGACATGATAGCAGCGTTCCAATATCTCAGGGATTGCCACAAAGAAGAGGGAGTGAAGCTGTTCTCCAAAGCACCTGAGGGTAGGACAAGAAGCAATGGGTGGAAACTAATCAAG
>JANHFT010001657.1:30975-55580 GCA_032467955.1 Pseudoxenodon macrops
AATCTGGGTCCTCATTTTACCCACCTCGGAAGGATGGAAGGCTGAGTCAATCTTGAGCCTGGTGAGATTCGAACTGCAACTAACAGTCAGCAGAAATAGCCTGCAGTGTTGCACTCTAACCACTGCGCCACCCTGGCTCATGCTTCACAACTGGTTCATATTTATGACAGTTGCCCTATCCCGGGGTCATGTGACCATCTTTTGCGACCTTCTGACAAGCAGAGTTGATGGGGAAGCCAGATTCACTTAACCGTGTTACTAATTTAACAACTGCTGTGATTCACTTAACAAATGTAGCAAGAAAAGTTGTATAATAGGACAAAACTCACGTAACAAATTTCTCACTTAGCAACATAAATTCTGGGCTCATAAATTGTAAGTCAAGGACTACCTGTGTCTGTCATACTCTGCCTTAAAAGTCTCATTCAAGACAAGCTTTACTTCTAATGAGTTTTTGGGAATGGCCAATACATTTTCTTGCCAAAAATATAAAAATGGTTTTGCAAACCCATTCTTTCACTTCTTAATCTAACCTACATACTTGAGCTATCCTGTTGGTTTCCCATTTAAGCATTAATCATATATGATCTTGCTTAATTATATACTTAAATGCCTAATGCATAAGTATCATTGGGTCTGGTAAATCTAGAAGTTTGTAATGTCTCTTTTTGTGGGGTGGTGGGGAGAATAAGAATATGAAAAGGCCTATATACTATCTAACATTCTAAATATTTTAGCTATTTAAACTTAGAAGTACCAGTATCATTTCTATAGTTATAGAGATAATTGATATAAGTCATCTTCATATGCAAATTGGACATTTTGTTAAGCTGATTTGGATTGCTAGGTTTGGATACAGTGTTCTATTAATCAGTAAACAGTTCTGTCAAAATGGGCACAGTACTATAGTTGAAGAATCATAAATATTACATGAACTCATGAGACTTTGTGGTTGGAGATAATCTTTGTAGAAAGGCATAACATTCTGTGATTGTTTTGACCCAATTGTGAGTTTATGGAGATATTAGAAGTGTTTAAGAAAAGCAGTATATTTTAAATTAAAGTCTCCTAAACTGTTGTATAGTCTGGAGAAATATGCTAGCTGTGAAATTGGTTAGTTGGAGAGAAAACTTGATGTGGTAAGGAAGGGAAACAATATCACAAATAAATTGCTGCCTCTTTCTTCACTGGTTGCATTATATTCTTTTTCTGCTTCTCCATGGAAAATTCATAACTAGAATTTTAAAATCCATTAAATGTTAGAAAACCACCCAAAGATTTATTTAGTTTTGCTACTTTTTTGTATTTTTGTAAACCAACCTTAAGAGAAATTCAAGTAACAGTTGCCACAAAACAAAATCAATGATACACAGTATAAATACATTTAAGACTGGCTGTTTTCTTTGCAGACCTGTCCCCTCTTGTTGAGGGTCTTCACCACAAACAATGGGCGCCATCACCGAATGGATGAGTTTGCACGTGGAAATGTACCTTCCAGTGAACTTCAGATCTACACATGGTGAGTTCTTGCCTATATAGGTAACCATTTGCCTAGATCTCAATATTGTATTGAAAACATAATATATTTTATGTTGTGATAGCAGAAAGGGCTTACTGCTTTTATTAATGTACAGAAGTTCTGATAGATGAAAGGCAGAAAAATTGGGAAGTCTTGTTTTATAGCTTTCCTATTAATGGACAGTTTATAGCAGTGGAAATTGCACTTTGCTGAATAAAAGAGAGAGACATATTTTGAAAAAATGTGAATGTTACCATGTTCACCAAAGAAAGAAAATTGCCTAATTTATTTGTAGAATTGTCTCTTGCTGATTTTTAAATAAATATAATTGTGGATAGATATGTTGGTTAGGCTTCAAAAGACAGAAAACATGGACATATATATCCATGAAATCTCTGAAAGATCAATGTTGATATGTCTGAGAGGAGAAAAAGACTGTATATTGCAAATTATACATGGCTACTAGAGCAAGTAGATTCTACCAGTATTTGAATGGTTACATGCATGGAAAAATTAAGTTATGCAAATATTGATGGAAAGACATGGTTAATATTTGGTATAATTAATGTTTGACAAAAGAAGCAAAAATAAATAGGTTTCTTACCACTTGGATACTTGAAGTGATCTAGTTAGGATAGGAGAAACATAAGCAATCGAAAATAATGGGAATGGAGTACTTAAGTGTGTGTGATGAAATAAGATCAGGAATGTGAATTAAATTAAAAAGTGAGTTTGATACAAAAAATAATTTGAGGAAGCTTCCTCTTATAGAATGAATAAGAACTAACAACTATAGGAAAGATCAATAACTTAAAAAGGGGAAGATTAAGAAAGCTATTTGAGCTGAAACTCAGAATAAGTGAGAAGTTTGAAGGATCTAAAATACTCACGCAGTGGCATCATGTGACGTATCAGAACATTTCCCCCCCTTCGCTAAACTGGGTGTGGCCAGTGCATGACCCATCCAGCCCATGGGCCGGGAGTTTGATAGACCTGATCTAAAGTAATAGTGTATGGATATTATGGAAGCAAGGATGGTTGGCAAAGGAAAAGTATACTGAGGGCTGTGGTGTTGAGGTAAGCTAAATTTATGTTATTCCTCCTTTAATTTCCTTTGCTTACTATTTGTGAAAGACAATAATATGGTCTATGTATATATGGATTTCTACACGAATGCTTTACAAAAAAAAGAGCTAACTGCTAATTTGAATCAAGTCATAATGACATGAGAAAATGCAAAATATCTCTGATACGCAAGTAATTTGGTAAATCAGAGGCAGCCCTTTACCACCAAAAGAAATATTTGTGAAGTATTTAGTGGGAAATACATTTCTTGGTGCAATACTTTCCAGTTCTGTGGATCTTTCTTAGAATTAATACCATAAAGTGAGAATCTACACTTACTAAATTGACCTTGATTTTGTTTTCCTCCAGGATGGATGCAACTTTAAAAGAGCTGACAAGTTTAGTGAAGGAAGTCTATCCAGAAGCAAGGAAGAAGGGGACACATTTCAACTTTGCAATAGTTTATACAGATCTTAAAAGGCCTGGGTACAGGTAATACAACTAATGGTAACAGAGTCTACACAATGTTGTTAGTTACAAGGTTTGAAAATTGTAGCATGCAACAGGGAACAAAAATTAATATAATGATGTAAACTGAACTTGGTGTTTGTAAATTAAAGAGTCTTCTTACAATGGATAATTATATCCTTTTTCCTATACTATAAAATATATTTGTAAAGTCAAGCAGGTGCTAAATAAGTATATATCTCTGAATTGTAGCTGCCAATTATTTCAGGAGAAAGCAGCTATTTCTTTCATATGGAGAAAGTAATTGATCCTAGGAAAAATAATTCTTCTCTAAAGAAAATTAGGTTAAATTTGGTAGCCAGAAATGAGTGTTTTAAGTTGCAAATATCAGATGGCTAATATGCGTAGGATTTTTGTAGTTAGAGAGCATCTGTTCTTCCAATGCAATTGCTTAGCATAAATTGAATAATTGTTTATATTCTGCTTTTCTCAAGACCACATTCAAGCTGTCTTTCTTGGTAGACATTTTTGATAAATTTTAAAGCATTAAATTTAAGAGATACACTTATTTGCATGCTTCCCAGTCTTTGTATTTGCAGTGGGCCATAAACTCAAGGCTGTATTGGAACATTATAGATAGGCTTAAGTAATACTAAAAGGTTTAGGTGAAGATAATTAACACAAAAAAAGTCTAGGATTATGGTTGAAAAGCTGATGAGCTCAATAAGGCACACATCTAAATGGAGGTAAAACAGTTAACACTAATTGTTCTATATAACAAAGAAAAATCACCTGAACACACACAACGGGATATATGCTTAACTCCATTTTTCTGGCATTGTATTTTCTTCATGCCCGGGGTCTTTAATTTAAAGCTTTGGAGATCTTATGTCAGTCAGAGTAGATAGTACTAGGGCAGAGGAGGTAGAATATTTCAGGTTGAGCTGCATAATTATGTTCAACATGTTTTTCCTATTTTGGTTTTGAATAACCTGGAGGAAAATAATGTCCCCTTTGTTTCTTTCTACAGGGTGAAGGAAATTGGAAGTACAATGTCGGGAAGAAAGGGCACAGATGATTCCATGACTTTGCAGTCTCAGAAGTTCCAGATAGGGGATTACCTCGACATAGCAATTACGCCGCCCAATCGAGCACCACCTCCTTCTGGTCGTATGAGACCTTACTGATATTTTGCCTTACATCAGACTGCCATCTGTAGACCTTCACCGATTTGCTTTTGCATTATTGTACTGATTGCTGTTTAATTGCAAAGTGAGAATACTAGAACATTTAGTGATCTTAAGGATTGATGTTTGAATTATGTTATTGTACAAGGCGTGCCCTCAAGCTATTAGTTTCCTTTATTAGGTTTTTTATAAAGTTGACCCAAGCCACACAGCTGTTTTCTGTATTTTTAAAAAAAATATCGTATGAAATAAATATGCCACTAAGTCTAACTTGTTTGTCATTAAAGGAATATGTATTTCATAAATATAACTTTATTGTAAAATGAACTAGAATATACATGGTGCTTATTCTTGCATCAACAGTGCTGTAGTACGTAAATATACAAAGAAAATATGGACTACTCCAAGGGTCTACTACTTCTTTCATTTCAGGTGCCACATTCCAAAAAAGTTATGACATTGCTTTACTTTTCTGTCTGTAATTGTTTGCTCTCTCCCACCATGAATGCACCAGGCCCCACCTCTGCATTATTGTGCAAAAGAAAAAACCTGGTAACTACAGTTAGTTTACCTATAAATAGTAGTGTGGCATTCAGTGCCAAATTTTAAGTATAGGCAGACTAATTTCAATGTTACCTTTCAAAAAGAGGAAGTTCAACTCTACCTCTTTTCCTTTTTTGAAATAAGGAAGAGAAGGAACTTTCTGTTGCAAGAAGACACACTTTCTTTTGTCAGCAGAGGAAGCAAGCAGTGTAATTTCCTTAGTAAAAAATCATTGCTGCTCATTCTGGAAGAGAAAAGCTACTTCCTATTTAATATGTGAATGAACAGGCAGTACTGAAAATTCTGCCACACTAAAGGAACAAAAAGGTTGCATAAAGAAAGTAGAGAGAAAAGTTAGGAGAACTGGGAGAAAACAAAACACAGAAAGAGCAAAATAGTAGAAGCAAATGCAGTCAGGAGGCAGATTAAGACTCAAGGATGGGGACAGAAAAATATGACTACTTTAGATGGTTTTGAATCAGTCTGGAACTGCCTATCTTCAGCAGTCCAAGGCTGTCTGATTCATTCTTTCCTTTATACTTTCCCCTTATTCCCCAATTCCTCCTGTGTCAGCTTTTTTTATCTCAGTTTAACTCCCCCCTTCCCCCAAAAGTGAAAAAGCAACTCTGGATTTTCTCAGCTATTTCTGAGATTCCTAGTTTATCAGCCATAAGTACAGTCTGCATGTCTGAAATGCCAGATGTCATAATACATCTTAGCAATCACGTTAGAGTCTATATCTGAGAAGGTGATGCTAATTCTTGCTGTTGCATTTTTTTCCTTCTGTCTAGGAAAGAGATGAGGTGGTCTTAAAATGCAACTTTACTGGAAACTTCTTTCTAAAATGTTGAAGCAATTCTAAATTTATCATAGGATATTATTTTGACTATAATCCTACTAATAATTCAAACATTAATGACAAAAACCACATTTTCTCTAATAGCTACACAAAAGTGTTAATTTAATCCCTAATATATTTTCTGGAATTGATAAATGCTGGTGAAGCTATTTTCTGTTAACTAGACAAATGATTAGAAGCAATTAATGTTTACTTACATAACATTTTCCCTGATAAGAATTAAGTGTAGCTCTAGCAATTTAAAATATTCTGTTCCTTATTGGAGCATTAAAGTGCTAATATGCTTGTCAGGTATTGACTGGTTCTATATCAAAGCTGCTGTAATCTTTGGCTTCTGAGAGAAAGTCCGGCTTTATTCAATTGAGGGCAGATAAAAAACTGAAGTCGAATAAAACATAAATACTGGTAGTCCTCAAAACCATTTGTTTAGTGATAGTTCAAAGTTAACAATAGCACTGAAAAAGTTACTTATGACCGGTTTTCACATGACTATTGCAGCATCCCTATGGTCACATGATCCAAATTCGGGCACTTGGTAATTGGCATCTGTTTGACAAGCGAAGTCAATGGGAGAAGCCAGATTTGCTAAACAGCATGATTCATTTAACAACTGCAGTGATTCAAAAGACAACATGCTTGCGAATAATTTAATGAACTGACAGCCTATAAATGATATTTAGTTACGTTTACGTTCTTTATTTTATTTTGATAATTTTTGCAGGAGTCAAAATGATTGAATAGTTTAAAATTAAAGAGTTATACTTCACAAAGTAAAGAACCTTTAGATTGGTAGTTGAAGAAAACAAATTCAGATTTAGTCTTCATTTCATCCAGTGTATTTTCTGCAATGTAATAATGAAGCACATTTATGTTACAATCTTGTTTTATTATCTTCAGCTATTAATATACTTGTTTCAATAGAAACATTCATTTTACAAGATTCTCAATTAGGGAAATAGTATTCTATTTGTCTTTCCACTTCCAGAGTTGGTTTTAATGGGAAACTGAAAAGCATTATAGTTATTTCTCACCACCTTTCATTCATTTCTTCCTAAAAAAGTGAGAGCTAGATTTCAATTGGCTTAAGAGCTGTGCTGGCGCAGTGGTTAGAATGCAGTATTGCAGGCTAATTCTGCTGATTGTCGGCTGCCAGCAGTTTGGCTGTTGCATTCTCACTGGCTCAAGGTTGACTCAGTCTTCTCTCCTTCCAAGGTCAGCAAAATGACGACCGAGATTGTTGGGGCCATATGCTGACTCTAAACCGCTTAGAGAGGGCTGAAAAGCCCTGTGAAGTCTAAATGGTATTGCTATTCACTCCCATATCTTACCCACTTTCTGCCTTCAGTGCATATTGCATTTTACTTTATAAGTAAAGTCAATCGTATCAAAGGCTTGTTTGATCCAATATTATATTCTTGCATTAGCTAATCAAATGCCTATAAAAAACCTATATTACAAGACAATGGGATTTTTTTGCCCAAAGAGCATAACTTCACGTTTATATTATTCCATATTTTATATTTGGGAGCCCATTTCCCCACATTGGAAAGATCCCTCTGAAATTCTTTTCGGTCCTTTTATTTTAATCATCTCATCCTAATTTGCCATTATAGTTGGCTCCCTTACTCTTTACTTAAGAGCATGGGTATTAAACTCGCCATGTTACATTGCCGTCACGAGACTTTTGCAACATTTTTCCTCTGTGGAACCGGGATGGGCGTGGCCTGCACATGACGCATCCAGCCTGCGGTTTGACACCCGTGACTTAAGAGTGTATTAATTTATAAACAAATTAATACTCAGCTCTTTGAAGAACTCAAGTGTTTACATTTCATGTGAGAACTGCCCACTGTATTCCTACCTTCTATCTTTTCAGTTCTGACTGCACCTGGGCATTGCCTGAATGTTGCTTCTAATAAGTGGCTGTATAGCCTTTGAAGCTTGGCTCGTGGCTCATGAATTAATTAGGGCATCTTTCAGAAACTTCGCATTCTTTTTTCATAATCCTACCCACTGGCTAGAGTGGCAGGGCTTTATATCCCAAGCATCTGGGAAGGATGATTCCTTAATAGGTCTCTCTCCCCAGGAAATAATTGTATCATCTTTATTCAATTGACAAATAATGTTGGGAGATCGTAAGCCACAAATAGATTTCCTGACCATAATGACAAGTGTCAGGAAAGTGTGAAAATGGTTTGTTTAGAGAAATGATACTAAGTGGAACATTATAGGTATTTAAAAGACAAAATATTCAGTAAGGTAGCTCATTAAAAATAGAATACATTAACCTTGGCTGTCGGGCAAAAAAAAAAAAAAAGCACTTCAGTTAATTTGTTTAGAAGAAACAATGTTCCTTCAGATTTTTCGTGAAGCAGGTCAAACTAAATATTGTATAATAAAGTACTATTTACACTATCAATGCTCATCTTTTTTCCCCTGCCAACATGGAATAAAAATTATTTGGGGACAGGAAACAATGGCAGAAAAGTAGGATAGCAAAGTTTTTGGTTGGCCACTGTTTAAGGCAACAATAAAATATCTCAATTGCATGAAAGTGCAAAAAACTCAAGTTTCAAAAACTCAGTTTTCACAGTCACAAAATATAAGGGAAGTGTACTTTTTGCTCAAACCTTACCTGTTTTCTTTGTTATCAGTATGAAGAAATCGCTTTTCTTCAAATTGTGAAGCATTTTTTTTAGTTCCTTTCGCAGCTGACCTGGGTACTTCTATATTTGGATTGTACCGGGATAAAATCTAAATAAATTTAAACAAGAAGAGGGTTTGAAAAAAGGAGGTTTCCAATTTTGCTGATAAAATGCTAACTTTAGTGCAAATTAATTTTGCATGTCAAACCTGCAAAAGATTCTTTGGAATCACAGTTATTTCAGGCGGTGGTAATGGTGAACTGAGGAGGTCCTCATATACTGACGTTGCTGGAGGAGAAGGTTCTTCAGCACATTGCAAATATTTGTCTGAATCCAGGACAGGTTGAACACTATCTTTTATAAGATCATTATCTGGCAGTATCTTAGTGGCACTTACATGCTAGGGAAAAAAAAATAGTGCTAAAAATTAACATAGCTTTATTTTTCAGAAAGTATCAGACAACTAATTCAAGCAACCATTGAGATATTATTCTTGAAGCATGCATACTATGGACTCAATAGGAGGCAGACATCTTATGAAGAGATTCCTAAAATTTGCCAGTATGGTTGCTCAATACTTACCACAGGTTGTATTTGCTGAGATTTTGTATCAAGTGGAGGTATTTCTGTCGTGTGTTTAGGAACACCCAAATGATTACTTTCTGGAGACTCTGATAAAACAGTGGTCTTTCTGTGAGGAATTTTCACTCCAGGTGTGCAGAACTGAGGTGCAGCAGGTGAAGCGAAACGATCATCATCTGAAAACATTTGATTGATTCACACTGAAAGCATGCTAGATTATGCAGAAAATGGATCAAAGGATTGGTTTAAGAAATATGCTTTTATGAAAAGGGAAGGCTTATTCAGCAGGATCAGAAGAAAGCAGGGGACATTATAATGTGTCCTGTTATCTTCAACCATTTTTATTTTTTTTGCAAATTTGCAATTCCTGATTGTTCCCTTTTCCCTCTCTCCTCCAGAACCTATTTGGAGGTATCTGGGTGGTGGGAAGTAGGGAAAGTGTCCCTGAATATTACTGGCAATGCTGCATGAAGAGATCTTGAGTTTTGATTTGAGGGCTTAGCAGAAGCAAGTCCAGAAACTCTGCAGGATTTTCCTTCCCAACATGGGAGTTTTTCAACAAATCCCAAATGTTGCATGAAATACATTAAGGGACTGTTTCTCAACCTTGTCATCCTGAAGCTGATTCCCAAGACTTCACTTAGGAATACAAGATATCACAGAAGTTATTTGACCTACATAAGACTTACCACATGCTTCATTTGATTGCCTGAGTGCTGCCAGATTCTGATTTGATACCATAGCCCCTGCTGATCTGGTCAAGTTATTAGCAAAAGGAAAAAAAAGGTTATTATTTAAATGAAAATACAACTGATATATATCAAATCTTTCCCAACTTTTTTTCAAGAGGCAACTGGTTTTTCGTTTCGTTTCTCATCCAAGAAGCTTATTCAGCTCTGTCTGGATGGTAGGGAATGGAAGGATTTATACAAACCTGGCAGGACTAGATTCAGCAATCCATCTGCATTAAAAAGACAAAGAACCATTATTTTGAAGACAGCAAAGTCCACATTTTGGACAGAGGACTGCTGGTTTGAAAGGGGTCAAAGAGGTCATCTATGTCAAAACGGAACAGCCCTCTCAACAGAGGGGAAGGGATATGTCATCATCAATCTCCAGTCTATAACACAGTTCCAAGAAAGTTCCACACCCATTTGCACCACTCAGGTGACCCTGATGGCACAGATAAACCTCCAGGTGGCCTTAACAATTTGCTAAAAGAATGCAAATGACCAGCTATCTGTAAGGTGTACAAATCCTTCCATTCCTCATCACCCAATCAGAGTTGGAGAAACTTCTTGGATGAGAAGTAAAATGTCTTCAAAGAAAAACCAGAAATTCCAGTTACCTCTTGAAAAAAAGCACCTTTTGGACAACCATGACCTGGATGACTGAGAATCTCCATAGACACTTTCCCAACTATATTCAAAGACAACTCAGCTTTGATTTCTAGTGGATTTGTGCTTCCCTACAAGCCCATGGCTTGCAAGCTAGGTGTTTTTCCAGGCTTACAACTCTTATTTGAACAGCAGGTAAAGAGCTGGAGGCTTTGGCCAAGAGGCCCTTTGCAACGTAACGGGTCAATTTTAGTACAGAAAGCTTTGCTCACATCACAAAAGCTTTGTTGTTGTTACCTCATGGCTGGTTTACTGCAACTGATCAACCTAGGGATATCATAGAAGACATTTAGGAAGTTGCAAGATAATTGAGCATATACAGGGCCCAAGTTGTTCCACTCATGTAATATTATTGTTTTGAGAACTGCACCAGCTGCCAGTTAGCTTCCAAATACATTTCAGTGTGCTAATTACTATCTTTAAAGTCCAATATGGCTTAGCACTTATACATATACATATACAAGATTGCCTTCCCTGGATTGAATTTGCCCATTGTGTGAGATATAATAGGGAGTGCTTAAAGGGATCCTATGTTTGAATTTTTCAGGGATGTTCTACCTCAAGAGACTATTAGTTTTGAAGATCCATGAAAATATGATTGTTCAGAAAGATATCTGGACATTTTTGAACATTTCACATGCATGATTTCAATGCATGATTCCTGCACTGAGATACAGTGTATATGCTTCTCTCTCTTTATATTTCAATATTATGTTATTACTTAAAAACTGCTTAGAATCTTCAGAGATGGGGCAGCAGAAATGATATACATGTAAGAAGATAACAAAAAATAGTCTTACTACTTCAGACAAAAAAAGATACAAGATGACAGAAAATGATAATCATATTTTTGTAATAATTTCCAGGTATGCCGCTTACCTATTTTTTCTTGCTTTATTAAGCAAAAATATTGTTTGGTCGTCCATTACATTTGTGGTTTCATCATTTACAGAGAGATCACGCCCGTGGATACTGAAATATTCTACTTTGGGTGACAAATATTCAGATTTATCCGCTTTCACCTCTTCGTACTGGCTATGTGGAATGTGTACTGTGTCTGAAGAACTTGGAAAAGCATATTTTGAAAGCCCAAAATCTGAAAGTTGAGGAATTTCCAGGAGACAATGAGATCCAGATGGTTTTTGAGGAAAATCAAGAGATTTTGGCTCTATTTGATCAGATAAAGCTGATCCAGCGTTGATTTCATCAACCTTTATGGCTTTAAAAAGAGAATTGTCTCACTGAATCTGGTGATAAGGCATACCAAAAGTCAAAAAAATACACCACACATTTTGATGCTTTTTTCCTGTATAAATATTGCCAGTCTATCATTACCATTGCTTGCTCTGTAACCAAGGTTTCCTAACCCTACAACAAGGTTTCACCAACAAATCAAGCATTTAACCATGCTTTTTAAAATAAATAATAGTGACCTGATTTGTATATAAAAATAAGAGATGAATAATTCTAAAGCCAAAATATATTATGTCTTGGCAATGTATATATTAAAAGAGTTTAGGAGGATCATTTTTTAAAATCATCTAATTTTTAAAAAGTGACAAAAAAATTGTTTTTTACAAATCACTTTTAAACAAATACTTACTTTGAATGTATTTACAATATAATGTAAATCACAAACCTTTTAATCAAGATGTTCCTTGTTTAATATTATGATGCATCAGACTGCTTATATCATTATACCAATAGTTTTTATTCCATATACTGGTATGTCCTGTACTTAGTTATAAGAGAATAAAAAATTCTGAACTATTACTACTATTGCAAATGCTCCATCATATCCCCACCCCTTAAACACAGTGGGGAGATGTAAAACCTTGCTAATCTGACTTAGTTTAAAGAATTATGGGCTATACCAGAATGTGAGTGAAATTGGAATAAGAAGAGGCTACATAAAGATGACCTTTTTTTTTTTTTTACAGAACTGAAGCCAGTAAACTTTGTATCATAGGAAAATTGGCAAAAAAGTAAAATATATTGAGCATACAGTTTTTAGTACATATGCACATTATAGAAATGTTTAAACTTGTGACTTAGGCAGTGCCAAAGCTAGCAGCAATGTCAAGATCAGATATTCAAAGCTATAGAAGATGAAGAGTGATATATAGGCTTTGCCAAGCTGAAGTGTCTATCCTTTTTAATATTAGTAATGCACACAGAAATAAATTGTAGAGTATATTAAAACACCAAATATTCTAGATTGAGGGTGAAAATTACCTTCATTCTTGCCAATGAGTGGCTTGTAACCGTATTTCTGAAAGAGATCTCGTACTTTTTCAAGATTGGTTGCATTCCTTTTCATCAGAACTTTGCTGGCCTTTATGAAGTCATATGTGGCATCTCTTTCTGAAGAACTTGTATGTAGAATATTATCAGCATCAGCCTACGATTTGTTTTTAATTTATTTGAGTTAGAACTGATGATCATAAAGTAATAAACATTAATAGTCAATATGTGTGTGTGTGTTAGCAAGCAGCATGTCAGGTTTAGCATAAAAGCTGTTTATTACACAGAAGCAGCAACAAAATTTCTTATGTTTTTCATTTTAATAAAAACATAGTTTTAAAAAAAACATGTCTAGTTATGACTATCCAAAGCTACATATGTTTTTAAAGAATAAGACTAACATCTCCTAATAGAAGAGCTTAGGATTGGTGGGTTCTCTGGAAATATTACACATTTACCATGGAAGGCTTCAGGAGGCATGGTATAGAAGAAATCAGGTTTTCTATCTTGCGGAATATGAAATACTATCATGGGATACTACCTAACACAGAGAACTTTCACACATACTAAATTTTCCACTAAATCACATACTAATCTTCCACTTTAAACACACTTAATATAAAAGCAATGAAGTTCTAGAAAAGCAATTTGAAGGTGAAGAGAATGAAGAGAAGCAGGTCATATCTACCTTTAGTATTCTGGCTTCAGAGTACAGTTCATGTAGATATCTCATTGGAGAATCTTCTTCAAATTCTTCAAAACATTTAAAAATAAATAATCACAACCAAAATCTTTAGAAAATGATGTACAATCATGTACATTGTTTGCTATTTAAAAATGAGATGTTCTAGTCATATCAGAAATTAGCATTGGTGGGGAGTCCTAGGAACACCAGTATGAGCTTCAGAAATGTACCAATAAATGCAAATTAAATGTATTATTTCTTCTGAATTGAATCAGAAACACAACAATGTTCTAGTTAATATCTCAAATGCAGAATGACGCTGTGTTCAAATTTACACACTGTGTTGTTTAAGCCAAAATGCAAGTTGTTTGGTTTTGTCTCAGCATAAGCTTTCTGAAGCAAAGCAATTATTTACTACAGTCTCACCTTCATCTTCGAGTAATATTTGCTTAAATTGCTCAGCCTGCTTCTCCAAAGTGACTGCCAAAGTTCGCAGTTTGTTGAAGAATGTTCCTGTTACATCCATGCTGAAGCTTGTTTCTAAGATGAATTTCAGAAAGAATATGAAAGAGTTTTCGACTTTTCAACTTACGTTATACACATTAAAAGATTTTGAAAAAAAATATTATAGCTTAGAAATAGTTGAAACAGTCTTTCCATACATGCAGATTTATTTAAAAGGGAACAGTTGATCCAGTAGCACATATGTTTGTTATCTAATGCTAGATGTTTTCCCTCTATGTTGCATTTCTATTGTGGAAATGCTGCTTTCCTCCCAAGGCCTAACAAATCAGAAAAGATTAAAGGGCTCTCCCACAAACCACCACTATTAGGTTTGACTGCTGTGAGGTGCTCTCCGGGTACGCTTATGCACGCCCCTTAAAGACCTCTTAGGAATGGGGTGAGGTCCACAGTCGACAGTCTAAGGTTAAAGTTTTGCGGGTTTGGGGAAGAAATTACAGTGTCAGGTTGTGCATTCCAAGCATTGACCACTCTGTTGCTGAAGTCGTATTTTCTGCAACGTGCAGGCGTACTGCATCTATTCTGGGGAAGAAAGCATTTATCTTATATCGCTGACAATTAATCAATCCAGGCTGCACTGCCCTTCAATATTCAAGTCAACCTAAACTTGGGGTCTGCAACCTGCAGCTCTGGAGCCACATGCGGCTCTTTGGGCCCTCTGCTTTGGCTCCCTGTAGGATGATCCCACCACTGGCTGGCCCCGCTCCTTGCCCTTCCCTCTCAGTCACTCCTTACCTGGCCTGAGAAGGTAAGGGCGATGGTGGGGATGGAGAAGCAGCCATGGCAGAGACAGAGAGAGATACAGAAAGAGCGGGACAGAGAGGGGAGGGAGGGGAAAGGGAGGGAGGGAGAGAGAGTCAAAAGGATTTTGCGGTTCCCAGTGTTTTTTAACAACAGGTTCTCTGCCCTAATGACCAGCTGGGTGGGCGTGACTAGTGGGGGATCATGCAATTGGTGGAAGTGAGTGATATCGAGTTGGCCACGCCCACCCAGGTTTTGTGGCTCCCGGTGTTTTCTTTTCTGTGGGAAATGGGTCCAAATGGCTCTTTGAGTGTTTTAAGGTTGCAGACCCCTGACCTAAACCCTCCATTCCAGGGCTCTCCAACTTCGGCAACTTTTAAGTCTGCAAGACTTCAACTCCCAGAATTCCCCAGCCTCCAGGCTTAAAGGTGCCCAGGATGGAGACCCCCTGCTCCATTCTTCCTTCAGAAGACAAAAGGGCTGCTTGAACAAGGACTGCAGGAAATCAGTTTTCGGGAGCCCGAACAGCCTCGCCTCCTCCCTCAAGACAGAGGCACTCTAAGCCTTCCCTAAATACCTCCGGTCATTCGCAGGAGCCGCCGAAATGCGGGAGAAAGACGCCTCCGAAGCTCGGGGCAAGACGGCCAACACAACGGGCGCCGCTCTTTCGCCTCAGGAGCGCAGCTGGCAACTTCTTTGCTTTCGCGGCCTTTTGAAATCCCCGGGACGGCGGGCGCCGATTGGCTCACTCCGGCTCTGCCCGCCTCCTTATTGCAATCCCGTGACGTAGGCAGGCGTCAGTTCGAATTTACCTGCCTTTTTTTTTTTGCCGCACCCTTTGATTCGGTACTCTCGCGAGAGGCGAGACTTGAGGTTCGTTGAGCGCAGCGGCCTTCGGATCGTTGTTTGGCTGGACCAGGATCGCTCGTGGTGAGGAGGACGCGTCGACGAGGCCCGGTGAGTGGGGAAAAGCCGGGTAGGGCCCGTGAGGCGGCAAGGGAACGTGCGGCGGCCCGTTGCCTCATAGAGGAGGGCGACGCTGTAGGGCGGTAATAATTGTGGGTGCATCGCGGTTGAGGTCGCGAGAAGGGCGGCTGTTTTCTGCAAAAGCTCCCAGGTGGTTTTCAACACCAGCCCAGTGCAATTGGGGTGTGGTGGTGACTAGAGCAGTTCTTCTCAGTCTTGGCTACTGAAAGATATGTGGACTTCAACTCCCAGAATTCCCCAGCCAGAATTTGCCAAGGTCGGGGGGGAAAAATAGTGGGAGTACAAGATGAATTATATTTATCTCCTGGTTTTTATGTGGGTTTCCCCATTGCAGTGGGGAAGGCAGAGTCATTAACAGAACAGCAGAGTTGGAAGGGACCTTGGAGGTCTTCTAGTCCAACCCCCTGCTCAAGCGGGAGACCCCATACTCTATATCAAGTGGCTGTCCAGCCTCTTCTTAAAAGCCTCCAGTGATGGAGAACCCAAAACCTCTGAAGGCAAGCTGTTCCACTGGTTAATTCTTCCCACTGTCAAGAAATTTCTCCTTATTTCTAGGATGATTCCCTCCTGGATTCATCCATTGCTTTTTGTTCTGCCTTTAGGTGCTTTGGAAAATTGGTTGACCCTTGCTTCTTCTTTGTGGCAGCCCCTCAAATATTGGAACCAGGGTGGATTTTATTTAAATCGAGACGATTTAAATCATGATTTAGATCACTAGTAAGAAGACTTGGTTTAAATCCACTCGATTTAAATCATAATTTTTAAAGAGCAACTGTCATCTCTGTCCCGCAGTGGCTCCTCCTCTGACCCGCTATTCTCACCAACAATCCCAATATTGCAGAATATACAGCCTCATGCTACATAACGGAGCTCCATTTCATGCTGAATAAGCTAAATAAAATAAATGTAATAAAAAATTTAAAAAACTGATTTAAATTAAAACAAAAATTAAACAACACATCGATTTTTATCTACCCTGTTTGGAATGCTATCATGTCCACCCTAGTCCTTCTTTTCTCTAGATCAGCCACATCCCTGTTCTTCATATGTTTAGACTCCAAGCCCTTACTCATCTTTGTTGCTCTTCTCTGCACTCTTTCCAAAGTCTCAACTTTTTTATAATGTTGTGACCAAAACTGGATGCAGTATTCTAGATGTGATCTTACAAAGTCCGAATCCGGAAAAAACCTTGATTTTCCAAAAGACCTTTGGAGATTAGCTGTCGAGCCACAAATGCCTACATTATTCTAATACATTATTAGGGATTTGTATGATGATATTCTTAATTTCTGTAAATGATCTGGAACCTCTCCAAATTGAGGGTACAAATTACTTGAAATGCAATTTATAAAAGTTAATTCTGTTCTTTGCTAACGTAAGTAATATATTGACTTAGAATTTTTATACACTTAATATTTCAAATAATTAACATTTCTTATTTCTTTTTATAGGCATGTTTCTGACTCGACTACTGTTTCGAAACAGAATTCCTGGAAAACAATGGATTGGTAAACACAGACGGCCAAGAATCATTACTCCTTTAATGAAGGCAAATATGATTAGGAGACTTGAAATTGAAGCTGAAAATCAATATTGGCTAAGTTGTCCATATATGACAAAAGAGCAGGAGTATCGCCACGATGAAGAAAATGTACTTGCGTTAAGGCAGCAAAGAATAGCTGAAGAGAGAGCAAAGTTTCCTGCACACAAGTATGCTTCAGAATATCTGAAACACCTTAATGTGACCAAGAAATGGGCAGATTCCTGATGTGGGTCCTTTGCCATTCTAACGGATTTTATGGATTCAGTGGGCTTGCACGTCAATAAATAAATATATATTCTTATTTCCAATCAGCTATTGGCTTCATAAATACATAAACTTTTCTATTAAATTATGTGCACTTTTTTTTCCTTTCAGAGTTTAGTGCTATTATTAAATAAGGATTTGAGGTCTTTTCTTTTTTTTTTGGCCGCCTTATATTTCCATTCCTCTATCCCCCAGAAAATAAAATCTAAACCATGTATCTATGCATTCAGAGGCAGAAACCACAAAGAACATTCTCATTTTATCCATTTTACAGTATATGGCAGTGGTTCTCAACCTGTGGTCTTCGAAGGCTTCAAGAAATGTTATGATTTAAATCTTCAGGGTTTGTGGCCGCAAAACATTTAAAGAGGACATGGGGTGAAGAAAAAGTTGAAAACTACTGGTATAAAATCAAGCTTCTGGATTGGAAGTACATTTTGATTTAGGATAGTCACCTGATTGGAAGAGTTAATAATGAATGGCTAAAGCAAGGCTAGATTGGTGCCAGTGATACAGGCTCAGTAAACATTTGGAAAACTAATTTAGGGTATGTTAAAGCTGCTCTTGAAATGTTAGTAACAGAAAAAATATCAAATAATTTAAGATTTTAATCATCAGTTAATGAGTGTTAATTGAATTAAGAAGTGGAGGATATTTGCTTTTAAGACTCCCCAAGCAGTGCATAAAAATGGCTGAGGCATTTTAATGCCTTTTCTCTTTATGTTCCTACTCATTTATGACAATGCAAAATAAATAATTGAAATCGAAATATAGCAGAAAGCCTGTTCCCAAGTTATTTATTTTCTTATGCATTCATTATGTCATAACACATTAAAGTATCAATTTGGCAAAGAAGGGCTTAAAGATTATGCTTTTTTAAAAACAGTTATAATTAAGACATGATCTGTACTTTGATATACAAAAGTCAAACATGATTGAAAATTAATTACACTGGTGGAAAATATACATGAAGATATTACAAGGTGCAGTTAAAAATAGGAAAATTTCAGGCAAAGTGATCTCTCTTACATACTTCATTTATAAAAGCCCATTTTAAAAGTTTTTATTAAATTATTAGTGGCAATATGCTTTTTCTGTGCATAGGAATACTATCTGCAACATAAAGAACAGATGCATTATTCACATTATCCTCTAAGTATCCTCATACCATTTTAGATTTGAATACTTGCAAGCCTACTACAACAGAGAGATCTATATTTAAGTAAAATATCTGCATACACCTTTGTCATAACAGTGCAATGTGTCTGATGTACCCACTGGTATATAACACAGGTTGCGGCAATTTTGGCCAAACTATGCCATTAATTTATACTGGGGAAAAACAAGATTTAGTGGATAGCACTTCTGTAATACCCTATAATGTGCAGTCTTGAGCCATATAGTTGTCATGTTCACAAAATAAGTAGAGCTTCCAGATAAATATATGTAGGATTAAGGTAAAAGACCGCAATCCTTAAATCGCTTTCTGAAGCTTTCCTTGTGTAATTTAAGATTCCTGGGAGATACTAGGATTGCAATAAGACTATAAGCTGTTTGATAGTTTATCAGTTCTTTGGTACCAGGAAACAAAAATGTTATCTCAAAATATGATCAAAGTATGAGCCATTTAATTGCTGTTCAATCTTCCAAAAGACATCTTTAGTCATTTATTTTGTAAACAAGGAGTCTCATTCTATTACGATTTTCAAGTATAATCTAGAAAATACACATTGGATTTTTAAGACTAACTGAAAACCTCCTTTTATAATACAGGTGTATAAGATACATTTTTGGTAGCTATGATCTAAATGAAATTGTATACAGTATTGTAAATAGTGTCATTTAATCGCTTGGATCTTGTAACTACATTAATAGAAAATTACAAAAATAACAATTGCTAGGACATTTCTCCAACACAGGATGCCAGAGATCTGTTTAATCAAGTGCTGTTTTAAGCCTTTTCTATTAATTGCAATTCCTTGGAATAAGAAATCATAATTACTAGAAAATACTTGTCTTATTTAAAACTGCAGCATGAAATCTAATTTATAATAGCAGCCAGTAAATCAAGTCTTAAGTTTGTAGAACTAAACATAAACAATAACTGGGAAGGAACTTCCTAAGGCAACCAAGAATCTATGCTTACAATATGCAAGCTATAATTCCCCAAAACAAATGTACATAAAATGTTTCTAATTATACCATTACACGTTCATTAGTAAAATGCTTTGATAAAGCACTTAAATAAAATCTACATATCTTCCAATACAATCAGCATGATATATCATACTCTTTGGTATAATTTATTGTAATTAATAAGATTTTCTACCTGTTAAGTTACAGTTCAGTACTATAAACACTTTTCTTTATGACCCAACATATAGATCAGGGCTGTCAAACTCCTGGCCCGCGGGCCGGATGCATCATGCGCTGGCCACTGCCACGCCCGGTCTAGCAAAGGGGAAAAAGTCCCGATATGTCATGACATGAGTTTGGCACCCCTGATATAGATGATTTCACTAGTCACTGTTGGATTTTTTTCAATGGTTTAATGATTGCAAAATAATTTAAAATACTAAATATTGCCAACATAGTTTTAAATTTACCCCTAATTATTACTAGAGATAGACGCCAAACAAGTGCAAAGAACTATTATTTCTATATATACTTTACTCAGAGAACCCTGTTATCCATTCATTTTTACTGATGCATTTGAATTTTTATTTTATCTTTTAAGACAATTTTTGCTGTAGTCAAGTTATTGGTGTAATGGTACGTGAGAATGACTTTGGGAGATGGTAAGAACTACAATCAGGGAAACGGTTTGACAAGAGGCAGCTTAGCCTAAGGAAGCTACATGGGCATGGCAAACATCTCTGAAGGAACCCTTCCTAGTTTCCTGGACCAAAAAGGCAAGAGCAGAGACCTATACTTTCAGAGTTGCAAGACTGATGTCAGCCTTATAAGATGGTCCAGAAAGGAAGCACACTCAGATGTGCACACTCAGATAAACTTCACAAGGATGACATCAGTCTTGCAAAACATTTCTCCCTTGTCATCTTTAAGGTCCAAGAAACCAGTCTCAGAGGGGACGTCCACATTGCTTCCATAGTCTTAAGTTGCTGTTATCCAAATCGTCCCTTGGCTATGGCTCTTCCCCGTCTTCCAAGATCCTTCCCACATAATATATCGTTACAATTAGCTTGCAATAACTGATCTTTCCTATGTACCAAATAATTTAAGGGATAATGTTATTTGATGTAACTTCTAGTTGTGGATTTGCAGAATTTTTTACTGTGTTCTAGCAGTCTGGCTTCCTTTGATCTTATCCTCCCTATATCTAGATGTACTAGATAGCACTAATTCATGGCACTGAACCACATTATCTGACCAAGAGGGTAATGAGACCTTGAGCCTAACTTGCACTGTAAAGATAGGATGCAACATTGAGTCACAAGAACTGGACAATGTCTTTTATTTCTTCTCATTTTAGAAATTAATTTAGAAAATCCGTGATACATATAGTTTGCATTTATTCCACGTCCTGTTGTTTAAAATACTCAAAATCAGTTTTTTTTTTAAAGTATCACTTGTACAAATTTTGTTTTATGGATTGAAATAAATGTAGAACTATAGAGATACAACCAATGGTAATAGATTTAAAAGTATATATCAGGACAGGAACTGATACACAACCACAGAGTAAAAGAGATTATCCTTTTTAAAATCTTTCTCAACCTTAGCAACTTTAATATGTGGGCACCAGCTTCCAGAATTGTAGGAACTGAATTTCTAAATCTGCCAATATTGTTAAGGGTATAATAATCAGAACATTGCTTGGAGGATTGGTGATTTGTGGGAAAGGAAATGCATGTGTACAGTTCTTGCCAGAGTCAAGCATCCAGTGTCTTCCTACCCTCTAACACAGGGCTGCCAAACTCCCGGCCCGAGGGCCAGATGCATCACACGCTGGCCACGCCCACACCCCATTTAGCCAAGGGAGGTCCTGATACGTCATGTGACAGTGCTGTGATGCTGTGAGTTTGATAACTGCTGTAACAGATTAATGTAAGCATTTACCGTTGTACTGAAAGTACACAACGGTATTTATTGTTAAAGTATAGGATTAGATCCAGGATCAAAGAGAGATAGAAAAGATGGGGAATTCTGAACAATGGAAGCAGATGGCTGTGAACAAGATCCGCTTTCTCCAGTTCCTTCCCTAGTTCACTCAATGTTCCTTGTGCAGAGGATTATGAAATCCAATCCCTCAATAACACTTTCATGCCAGCTTATTTTCTATTTAAAAAAAGCAAGAACAGAAAGAAAAAGAATGATTTCTGTTCATGGCTGAATAACCTGCAGACTTCAGAAAGAATATGTATATTGGGGATATCAGACAAAAAATGCTTACAAATAAAATCCGTAATTATTAAAAAAGGGAGAGCATCACTTTTCCATGTTTCCAAGAAATTAAAACATCAGCTTTCTTAAAATTAATGACCAAAATTGCTCAGGAAAATAATTTTCTCAATGAGCGCTTCAACTTGCTAGTGAGCTGAGAAAGAAACCTTGCTTCTCTAATACTGTTCAGTATTATAACAACATTGTATTGCAACAAATCAAGTCTGAAAGAAAAGGACTTTGATTATCAAAGAAAGTTAGAAAGTCATAGTTTCCGATTGGCTGCCTTACAAGACCTCTATCATTACTACTGGTTAACTCATGATGGTTATGGGAGAGGGGGGGGAAAACCCAAAAGTACCAAATACCAGTAGTCCACCAGATGATGATTGAGCCACATATATATAACTGTATTGTGGAATGTTAATGGTGAAATGCTATAGTAAACTATATGACTACCCTTTCCTACCCCACTTTTCTTCCGCAGAACTGTTACGAAAGTAATGATACCAGCATGGCATTGCTTCACACATGAAGTTTGCAGAATCAAGTCACTACCACAGTGCAGCTGGAATGCATAGTTTCTGCACTTCGGAGTCTTGCAGACCCTTGCAGGGCATTTGAGAATTTGGCCCTTGTAATAGCTTATGTCCATGTTGCAAAAATGCACATCACGAATCTTAAGGCATCAGACTTTCTGCACCGGAAGTGCTTATAAGCATCGACTGGATACCATCAACAATCTCATTTTCCGTGTCTTGTTAACATGCTGGAACTGTTCCATTGATTTATTGGTGTCTTCCTTAAAAAAATAATATCCAAGCACAAATGTATTGTAGAAATCTATTTGGAAAACAAACTGTGTAAGTATTGTATTGAATAAAGATAAGAAAGGCAAGTAAAAGACACAGCTAATTTTGTACCGAAAATTGATTTTTCTGCTATGAACTGCTATATGTAAGAAAACGTTTCCAGAAAAGTTTCCAGAAAGCAGATATGAAACCTGAGCTGCCACTTGCTTTGCTAAATCAGCTTTTTCTTGCCAAACTATCTGTTAATATACGAATTATTATTTTTATTCAGAAGAGATTTCTACTCTGTTAACATTTTGCAAACCTTCCATTTTCTCTAGAGTTCTTTATCTGTTTTTTGATTTAGTCTGCAACTTGATGAAATCTATCTACTGCTTTCAGAAAAAAATCCACCATGGAATGTTTAGTATCAATACCGGAAATCCCTTCTCTGTATTTCAGACAAAATTTGGATTTAAAGCAGCATTTGTCCTTATTTCATAGACTTATATTCATTTCTTTTGAAGTACAGAATTAAAAACTGCTAAATTTGGAAGCAGCTCAAATTAAATTAATGCTTAATGTGGTAACCTTGTGGAATGTAGTGTTAAAAATAAGCTAACATAAAAAATATGCAAAGAAAGAAAGAAAATATTTTATTATTAAGTGCTACTCAAGGTCAGCCTATGGTGTGGCCCATGCTTTCTTTCCTCTTTACATAAAAGATTTTGGAATCAAAGTCATGTTGACTTTTTTGAGTATACATTTTCTTACCATTTCTCCTTCTCTGAAAGAAAGGAATACTGAGATAAGATCAGCTCTCCAATGAAACTATAATATGTTTTTTTACACCTGAAAAAGAAGAAGAGCCTGGTTTAGAGGTTTTACACATCAGAAAAACAGGAGGACATAATTACTACTTAGTTTAGAATAGAATGAGCTGGAAGAGACCTTGGAGGTCTTCTAGTCCAGCCCCCTGCTCAAGCAGGAGAACCTATACCATTTTAGACAAGTGACTGTCTAGGCTAGACACTTGTTAAAAAAGTCCAGTGATGGAGCGCCCACAATTTCTGAAGGCAAGCTGTTCCACTGGTTAATTATCCTCATTGTTAGGAAGTTTTTCCTTAATTCCAGGTTGCTTCTCTCTTTGATTAGTTTCCAACCATTGCTTCTTGTTCTGCCCTCTGGTGCTTTGTAGAATAATTTGACCCCCTCTTCTTTGTGGCAGCCCCTCAAATACTGGAATACTGCTATCATGTTGCCCCTAATTATTTACTTTAGACTAGCCAAACCCAAACCCTGGAGCCATTCTTCTTATGTTTTAGTCTCCAGGCCTTTGATCATCTTTGTTGCTCTTCTCTGAACTTTTTCCAAAATCTCAACATTTTTTTTGGTAGTATGATTATCAAAATTAGTTGCAGTATTCCAGGTGTGATCTTAGTAAGGTTTTATAAAGTGGTATTAATAATTCATGTGATCTTGATTCTATGCCACTGGTTATACAACCCAGGATTGTACAGGTAGCCCTCGAGTTGAATGAATGTAATGGAGCCTGCCCATTCCATTTGTATCCTGAGGATTCGTGGGAGTGAATCTCGTACCTTGAACAGAATCACTCCCTCGTTTTGCCCATGCATCCGCTAATTGAATGTGAGGCTCGTAAGTGCACACGAGGTATTTCAGGATGGGGAAGGCCATGGGGGCCTAGTGATGGAACAGGCTATCTGCTTAAGACCACCCAAAGCCTCCCCGACCTACTAAAATTCTTCATGATCCCCACAATTGCTTCCCCCAACCTACCTTGCCAGGTCATTTACCTTGTGAAGATCAAGCAAGCAGTCTCCTCTCCAGTTGTGTGCACCTCTCTAACTCTCTGTTCGGGCCTCAGCAGGCCTAGCCCCGCATGTTTTCTGCTGAAATGGAGTTTCTGAGAGATGGATCCATCCCTCTGACACTTGGTTCGGGCATCCAGAGGCCTCACACAGCATGTTGCTGGCCGAAATGGAGCTTCTGAGAGGTGGATCTGGCCCTCAGACACTCCATTTCAACTGGCAATGCTTTTTAAAATAAATGCTTGATCTAAAGAGGCCCAGTGCTATTGTATCTTCTTTTAAATAGCAGAGAATAATGTATACTTCCAGAAAACCACATCAATTTTA
>JANHFT010001657.1:75476-94145 GCA_032467955.1 Pseudoxenodon macrops
TTGCTTACTCATACTTAATAGTGATCCATAAGGATACCTAGATTTCTCTCACAGTTACTACTATTGAGCCATATACCACCTATTCCAGTGATGGCTAACCTTTTTCTTGTGTGCCAAAAATGGCAGCGCGCGCGCTAGCACACACACGTGTACCAACACACAATCCCCCCACACACACACACTGCACTGTGCATGCGCCCCCCCATTGGGCTGTTTTTCACCCTCCAGAGGGTGAAAAATGGCCCAACGGGACTTCCGTTTTGTCCGTTGAGTTGTTGTTCACCCTCCAGAGGCTTCAGGAAAGCCTCCGGAAGGCGAAAAACGGCCCCTACGGGCAAACCAGAAGTTCGGGAACGAACTTCCGGTTTTATTGTTGGGGCGTTTTTTCCCTCCGGAGCCTTCAGGGAAGCGTCCTAAAGCCTCCGGAGGGTAAAAAATGCCCCAACAGGCAAACCGGAAGTGACTTTGATTTGCCCGTTGGGCCATTTTTCACCCTCCAGAGACTTCAGGGAAGTATCCTGAAGCCTCCGGAGGGTGAAAAACAGCCAAAATTCAAGGGCGAAAATCAGCTGGCGCGTTGGAGCTGACAGGGCGGTGCCTTGCGTGTCCTCAGAAATGGCTCCATGTGCCACCTGTGGCACGCGTGTCATAGGTTCGCCATCACTGACCTATTTTATACCTATGTATTTGTTTTTTCCTGTCTAAGTGCAGGACCTTAACTTTTCTCACCACTGAACTGCATCTTGTAGGATAGGGCCCATGCTAAAGTCTGTCAAGATTCCTTTTGAATCTTTATCTTTCAAAATGTTGGCAATTTTTTTAATCTTTTAATGACCCCATAATCCCTTGCATTGGGGTGGAGGTGGGGCAACTGAATGGAGCTGAATGTTTACTGGCTGGATGCCCTTCCTGTTGCCAATGCAGAATTTGCAGCAGATATTTAGTCATTGTGCCCAGAGAGAGAAATATCAGCTGCTACCTAGGATCAAACTCATAGCCTCCTGATATAGAGGCGAGAGCTCCACCTCTAGGCCTCTGCACCACTCTTCCAAAATGTTGGCAATAAAGTAAATAAACCAATAAAATAAATAAACCAAGCAGTAATATATGCCTTTTAGTAACAAGAGTTTATTAAAGATACTCTTTACTTTAGAAATCATATGCATTACAGAACCTTGACTCTGAACTAATCATGTCCAGTAATTGAAAAGTAAATGGGTTATAGCTACAGTAGGTCACACATGATTTTATAAATAAAGGCTTCATAAGCTCACTTGCTCGTAATACTTGCAGCTATATAGTCAGCAATAAGAAAATACAAACAAATTCATTATTCTGAAAAAATACACATGCTATCAGTGTTTTGTTCCTTGTCCCAAATGTTTCTATAAGCTAAGAGTAATTTACATAAAATAAGTAATATATTAGTAAGTATTACAAAGTTCATAAAAATGCTATTGTAGGAGCAAAAAGATATCATTTATTCCATGGAAGAAACTGCAATTAAAACTTTTAAGAATGTCAGAACACAACTGTATAAATAGCTGTGCTGGATCAGCCAAGGTCCATTTTAGGCCAGCATTTTTTTCAGTGCCAATCAGATGCTTCTCATAGGTAGGAGAAGGAGACATGCTTTTATTCACCTGCAACTACTATTCGAAGGCATCAGGAGTGGGTTGCTGGGGGTTCACAGGGATTCGGGAGAATCTCTAGCTAAGATTCTGTGCAGTTTGGAGAACCCCCAAATCCCACTCCTGGCTGGCCCTAACCCTCCCAGGAGTCTTCACGCGGTCTGTTTTGGTTAGTGCAGGGCGTGCATGGAGGCTCGGGGAAGGCAAAAAACAGGCCTACTTGGAAGTTCAGGAAGGCTGGAAATGGGCCTGTTTCCGGCCTCCAGAGCCTGGGGAGGTCATTTTCGCCCTCCCAGAGGCTCAAGCCTCTGGAGCCCGGGAAGAGCAAAAACAACACACACACCCCACCATGGTGTAGGAGGCTGACTAGGCCACGCCCAGCATGGCCACACTCACCCATCAACCGGGCAGAGAACCCCTTTCTAAATATTTTGAAGCCTAACCCTTGGAAGGCATGCTACCTCCAATCCAGAAGCAGCCATCAGTCAAGAATAAGGTTTGATAGATGCATCCTCTGTCAACTTATCTAAACTAAATCTGAGAAGCTAAAGCAAGACCTTGATGTCAATAGCTCCCAGTTCATTTACCATGTGCAGATTGCTAGTTTTTGTACTTAAGGGTTCGTAATCCAACTGCATTTTCTGAATAAGTTTATAAAGATACATTAAAAAGATAATGGAACACCAGTTACTACAATTGCCTTTATCTCTTAAATCCAGAAGTTGCTGTTTCAATGACTGAAGATTTTCTATTTGTAAACAACTGCAAATAGCCTTCAGGAATTGTGAAAGAAAAGAAAGAAAAGACCTTTTGTAACTAATTGATGAAGGGAGGGGAACTGTCGCAGAATACTGAATATTTTATGTTTCTGTCACAATCTCATACCAAATGAGTAATTGTTGACCTACTTTCCAAGCTGATAAAGAACAAAAGTTTAAGAAATACCATGAGGCCTCAGTACAATTCAGAGACATTAGGAGGATCTGTCTGTTCCAATGACATTATAGACCACTGGAATTTTTTTTTAGAACTGCCTTGAATACACACAATTTTATGAAACTATAAATATTACTAGAATAGAAACAATTGGCTGAAATAATTGGTTTTGAGAGTACATATGATATTTTTTAACAATATTGTATTAAAAAAAAAACTTGTTACCCGCCCAGTGTCATGAATCTGAGATGAGCAGCCATATATTGTTTTGAAAAACGAACTGAATGAATAAATGAAAAAATAAATACATGGAATCTATCACATATAATAATTACATTAAAACATTTTTTTTTTCTTCAAACATTTTTTATTTTCCATAACATTAATTTTGACATCTCATTTCAATATATAACATTTTACATATCATAATACAATTTTTCATATTATCTTACCCCCTCCTTGTAACCTTTTCATTTCTTCAAATCTTTTATTTTACCAGGTCTCTTTCCTACCATCCCCACTTTCCAAAATTGCAGTCCATCTATCTCCTCTCTACTTCCCTCCTTCCCTCTTTCTTCCTTTCCTTCTTCCACCACTCCTCCTTCCCCTCCCTTCCCTTACTTCCCTCTCCTCTCCTCTTCCTTTCTTCCTTCAATAGCTGCCTTATCCCTTCCCGGGATGGTATTTAAGTTCCCTGGTATCTCTACATTAAAACATTTGTGAGAAAGAACAAAGCATTTGAAGTGAAATGCAGTAAAATAAAAACAAGCTTAACTTCCTTTGAACAATTATTGTTAAGCTTAACCATTTCAAATATCTGAGTTCACTTGAAATTTAAATTAATAGGGTGTGTGGCAGGTTGAAGGTGGCTAATGGAGTAGTAACTATAAATTAGCCAGGACCTGGATAGCTCCTAAAACCCATGCATTATATAGTCATCTAAAATCCAAAGGACCAGGAGTTCAATTCCCAGTAGAGGGTTTGAACTGCACAGAATAACATCTTGCTACCTGCATCTGAGGTGTTCCAATAAAGCAGGGGTGTCAAACTCAGGATCCGTGGACCGGATCTAGCCGGTGGGGTGTTTAGATCTGGCCCGTGGGGCCGGTCTGGAAATAGCAAAGGACTGCCCAGCGGTGCCTCTGCTAGCAAAAATGGGCTGTGGGTGGGGTGCACCCCCGCAACTGCTTTTGGCCTCCGGAGTGCTCCAGGAGGCCTCCCATGCCCAAAACGGGGCCTCCGGAGTGCTGCAGGAGGCCGTACTTGACTCAGGTGGTTATAAAAGGGAGGAAAAGTAAAATATTTTACCTTTCAGGCTTGCAGGATTCTGCTACTATAGCCTATGTCAATAATTTATAGTTCTAGTCTTCCTATGGAGTCAGTTTCTTGATCTGGTCTCTCTCTCTCATAAGGTGATCAAGTAAGTATTAAAAAAACAAAACCGCAGAAATGTATGCCTCCCTATTTTTATAAAACCATGTCAGCGGAGGTGCAGTCCCATGTCACGCCCACCATGGCCCTGTCCACCATGGGCAAGCCCAGCCCCCAGCTCGGCCTTCCGAGGTCACACCCAATCCTGATGTGGCCCTCAATGAAATTGAATTTGACACCCCTGCAGTAAAGGATCAAATTGGTTGTGCAGTTACTCCTGATGGTTACTGTGACTGAAACCACCAGGCAGGATAAACTGTGTAAAGATAATGAAATTCCCTCCTGGGGATGAGCTGAAAGTCATGTGATGCCCAGTACACGGAAGCATGACATAATAGCTGTATCTTTCTGCTCTGTGGGCTTAAGGAAAGGTGACCTGATTATACCATTCTAATTCAAGACAACTTCTAAGTAATTCTCCCAAAACCTCCTATTTTGGAATAGATTAAGATGTTTTTTTAAAATGGGCTTTACCAATATGTTATCCTTTGGGATGCGTTTAAGACATTTACTATTCCCTTAGCAAAAAAGATTTTCAGATTTTAATCTTATACAATTAGAAAGGATGATTAAAGACTCACTTTTGCCTTATGCTAGAAATACCCATCCTCAATTAATTCTATCAAATATTTATAGCAGCTAAAATTAAATTGGGGCTACCATTTTCAGAAAAATCTGAATATTTGATGAAATACTGTATTTTAATCAGATTTATGGGGAATCAAAAGAGAAAGCTGGAAAAGTATTGTTTCACTGATCGAAACAACACAATTTTATATCAGTTATGTAATGGATCTGAATCAATTACCTGTTTCATTATTTTTACACTCAGATATATATATTGGAGACATCATAACTGTGCAACAAATTATAAATTTCAAATGTAACAGATCTCATAAGAAGATAAACAGCACACCCATTGATTTTGTAAGACGTTATAGGGACAATTCAATCAATGAAACCGAGGAAAGCCCTGGATCTGATGGATTTTTAATTGAGTGCAGGGGTGGTTGTGCACGCATGTACGGGGAGGGCATTGCATTATGGGTGTGGACACACGTGCGCGTGACATCCCTCCCACGCTCTCCACACTTTTGGCATGCAATGGCAAAAAGGTTAGCCATCACTGGTACAGGCATTTATCTTAAAATGGACGCTAAAATATTAATTGCAACACTAGCTATGAGGCTATAGAAAATAAAATTGTGGATAATTCACCCATGTCAGTTGGTATTTATAAAAAGTAGACACACATTTGATAATATCTATTTGACAACTTATGTTTTGGAAATAAAACATGGAATAACACAATTGAAAGAGACCTTGGAGGTCTTCTAATCCAATATCCTGCTCAAGCATAAATCATATTAGACCATACCAGACCATAAATTATAATGACGGATAATTTAGAATAGGATTTTCTAACTTCGTGGGTCATTGAAAAGACATTTACTACAGTTCAGATAGGATCTGTAATAAGGAGATATAATCTATAATATAGAGATATAATCTATAATCTTTTGTTCACTGGGTTACAATTTGGTATCTCCACCAGTTGCTAGGTAGAGATACCAAATGGAATTTTTCTTGATCACCAAGCAATTTTGCTGTATCCCAAGGAAGCCCCTTGTGTTCTTTAATCCTTAATTTAATTGTTGAAATTTTAAATTAGACGATCTCAAGACATCAAATATGTAAGGCATATGATAGTGAATCTAAACTACTTTACATGTCAATGATATAATGGCCATTTAGGGTAATTTTGAAATATCATTACAGCAATATAGTTTATACTCCTATCAGACTACTAATTGGAAATAATTTGATGTGCTGCATTTGAGTTTTATGATATACGTAGACTATAACAAGAAATTAGAATTTACAATGTTTTCCTGCTTTTCTCATGGCAGACTATAGGAGAAAAGTAATTGTCAACTCTAGATTCTGTAATTGTCAACTATTTTTCACAACAATTGGCTAGTCTATGCATATCCCTATTAGGAATGATTAAATAAGGATTCCTTTTCTAGATCCCTTTGAGAAACTTACCGTACTTCACAAGAAGCCAAGAACTTAATTTAATTTCTTTAATAAGAACAAGGTTGCATTGTAGTACCTAAATCTTGATGATCAGAAAAATTTGAAGTATATTTTTGAGGGAGTCTCTTTTCTAGTGCTGAATGATATCAGCAAAGGTTTATTTGTTCTTCTTTCCTTGGACACTAGAAAACTGATTGGCAGGCTAAGACGGGTGACTGACTCATTACTTCTCTGCTACTTGTTATTTTTAATCTCTCTCTAAAAGTTTAAAACTGCTGCTTTCATGCATCCTTTTTTACTTTTTTCTTCCATTACTATCTTTCCAGATCTTATTAGCAGCAGCAGTGCTAAAGAACATGAGTAGTTGCTACTATCATCTTTGATCTTGAGAAGATATTCCTTCTAGAATCTTCTAGCCAACAAGTTCCTGACATTTAATTACAACTGCAGATAATTTTTTTAGAAGAGCAAATTAGTTTACTTTTTAAACAGATAATCTTACAAGATTACAGATGTCAAAAGGAAATTTCTAATTTCCTATTCTTCTCTAATTAAGCATCTGTTTCCTTCTCCCTGCAGCTTTTCTCCATTTCCTAACATCATCTATAACCGGCTTTTCCCTACCATTTTCCATAGAAAAAACAAAGAACAAAGAATCCAGTCCCATTACTTTGCATTTTAAAGGTTGTTAAGGAAGGAGAGGCATTACTGGGGAAAGCAGAACATTCTGGGGCGGAATTTGGAGGGAAAGAGTAAGAATATCTTTGACATCTGTAGTTTAACGTAGATAATTGCTGATTTGAACCTCACAGATGAAGGTGCAGCAATATTCAGTTTATAGAAAAGGACATGCAACCAATTCAAACATTTGGAAAATTGTAATTTGTGCTATCAGTTGTTTTTAATTATTTGTATCCCACCTTTATTATTTTTACAAATAACTCAAGGCACCAAACATATACAACACACCTTCCAACTCCCGTTTTCCCACAACAACAACAACCCTGTGAGGTGGGTTGATCTAAGACAGAGTGATTGGCCCAAAGTCATCTAATTTGCTTTCATGGCTAAGGCGGGACTTGAATTCATGGTCTCCTGCTTTCTAATCTGGTGCCTTAACCACTAGACCATCTAGTGAATGTAGGTTAGAGGGCACACCAGTATTTATTGGATGGAAAATGGAAATTACTCTGCATATTTTTTGAGATACATTCTGGCTAGAATAAATTATTTTTGTTTATTTAGCTCAGCAATTCTTGTGGATCCTTAATTTGATGAACAGTAAAGATTATGCTGCTTCAGAAAACTGAGTAATTTTAGATTTTAGGCAAGTGCCAGCAATATTTCTGTTGCCAAGATCCCATTTTTTCAAAAGCCGAAAGGCGTCCATCACATGACTGAAAGGTCTGATGCTGGAATTAAATTTTTTTTGCTTTCCAAAACTCAAGCAATTAGTAATTTTGCAAGATAAAACTCAAATACTTTATGACTTGAAACAAAATAAACTAGAAATAAAATGTTTTTACAAAGAAAGAGTCATACCTTTTTCTCCAATTGAGGTACTGGTAATTGTAACTAGAGAAAAAACAAAATGGAGTGTGAGTCAATTTTAGAAATCAAGCACGTTAATAAAACACAACGTATTCAAACATATTAATTTAATGGACGAGAACGTGTATTTTGTCGTTCTCCACTCCGAGAAAACCCTATTTATTTACATAGGTAATAACAAAACAATTGAAGGGTGGTGCCCGTTTTTCCCTGGGGAAATGAAGGAATTATTTTGTTTGCCTGACGCTGGCAAACAATTCCCCATTTGTCTGTCCATAGCATGTCTGCTTCTGACAAACAAACACGCTGAATCGGTAGTTCCTTCAATTGTGTTTATTTCATGCTTCCTTCAAGAGATGAAGATTAGGAAACTGAAATGATGAAAGTTATATAATGGCAGGAGACAAAAATTCAGGCTCATTTTAAATGATCACATCGCAGCTTAATCAACTGAAATGATAACAAATCTAAGATTTCTCCCAGCTTCATCTTTCTTGGTGTGCAATAGTCAGTTATAATTTCCTCTTTTAAAATGTTAAGATTTTTATTCCACCGATCAGCAAGAGTTCAAGGTGGCATAAACTACACTGCCTGCTCCAATTTTTCCACACGACCACCTTGGAAGGTAGCTTGGGCTGAGAAAGAACAGTCCAAAGTCACCCACTAAGTTTTCATGCCTGAGAATGGACTTGAAGTCCATCTCCCTGGACCCAACATAGACCCTTTAATCCTTGCACCAGACTATGTTGTCAGATTCAGAATAACCCAGTGGTGAAATGCTACCTACTCGGTCCAGTTCAGGTGAGTAGGTAGTGGTGGCCGCCGGTGATTCGGAGAACCGGTGGCGGCCATAGTGTGAGGCTTCGCCAACCTGCCCAAACGTCACAATTTCTGCTTTTTTTTACCCTCTGTGCATGCGCAAAGCCTTCTCTGCATGCGCAGAGGGTGAAAAAGTGTGTGTGATAAAGATGCGCGCGCGCCAAGCGACAACTTCCGAACCGGTAGGGAAGGCAAGTAGATTTCACCGCTGGAATAACCTAATGTTTTAAGTGGATTTCAGATGTAACGCTGTCTTTCCCTAAAAAAATGTGAAGAGTTGAATTCAGCACCCAAGCTTTATTAGGACAAAATGATGGAAAATGATATTCGTACCTTTCATTTTTTGATCTGTGGGGAATCAGTCAGCGAGTCATTATAAGATATTTTGAAAAATAATACAACAATGGGTTTGTAATCTGGTATTTACTAGTAATTGTATATATTCCTGGATAAGCTTATCTGTGGATAAACCAACTCTCGAAGTTTGAACCAAAATACCATGAAAAATACACCACCAGCAGGTAAGCTGACTCTCAAAATTTTCATATGCCTTAATTTTTACAATTGCCCTATCTGTAGGTAGTGTATTTTTCATCGTATTTTGGTTAAAAAAAATTGAGAGTTGGTTTATTTATAAGCGATCTTATCTGCGAGTATACGTGAATAATTTTAAAAATACTTTTTGTTATCCGTATTGGTGTTGCAGTGGTTAGAATGCACTATTGCAGGCTGACTCTGCCCACTGCCAGGAGTTTGATCCTGACAAGCTTAAGGTTTCTCAGCCTTCCATCTTCTCGAGGTTGGTAAAATGAGGTCTCAGATTGTTGGGGGCAATATACTGACTCTGTAAACTGCTTAGAAAGTGGTGTAAAGCACTATGAAACAGTATGCAAGTTTAAGTGCTATTGCTGTAATCATTAATTTTCTTTCCTTTAAATTTATCTGAATGGAAATAGGTAGAATGGCACTGAACTTTATATTTGGGTACATAATGAAAATAACTGAAACATTAATTGGTATGTTTAATATTTAGCCTTGAAATTAACACACATATTCAATAAGAACTTTAAATACAGCTAATTCCAATGTTGTATTATTTGCTTGATAGCTTAATCCCATCTATGGCTATTCAAAACTTAATATCTGCAAGCTCAGTGTAGCTTAACTCCACTGGATATAGGAGGTCTTAAATAATGTTTCCTTCTCAGATAATGATACCATCTTAGTTCAGCGTCAAAGAATACAATGGCATTTGAAAAGTACAATAGAAAAGTCTATATTAGTCTATATTAGAGCCAGTGTACTGTGAATAATAAAATATTATAATAAAATATAATAATAGTAATGCAAGATTTTGCCTTTATTACTTCATAAGTAACTCATAGCAGATCTAACACCCCTTCTTCTCCTATTTTCCCCCCCACAGCAATAACCTTGTGAGCTGGATTAGACTAAGAGAGAGGTCACCCAACTAGCTTTGTGGTTTGTTTGTGTGTATGTGTTGGGGCCTGATGCCACTTAGGTTTTTCAATATTTTGTGTCTATACTATTATTTCTGTGTGCGTTGTTTCCTGACTATAAGCCGCTAAACCTCTGTTAGATTGCAGCAGGGTATATATTTCACTCACAAACACATTTCTAAGCCAAAGACAATATTAGCCAGAAGTTGTCATCTACTGGAACAGGGATCTTAAATGCAGTAAGTTATGATTTAACAGTTCCCTGATTTACCAGTTTGGATTGCAACTGGCAGCATTTCTGGTCAGATCTCTTTCCAAAATAACAGACTGTGGTATTTGAAGTAACCCGGACAGTTCATGTACATATATGTTATGTCGCTTCTATATCAAAGGATGCAAATTATATATTTACATTCAACTGACATTAAATT
Source organism: Pseudoxenodon macrops (assembly GCA_032467955.1). NCBI lineage: Eukaryota > Metazoa > Chordata > Lepidosauria > Squamata > Pseudoxenodontidae > Pseudoxenodon > Pseudoxenodon macrops. The sequence goes on from JANHFT010001657.1 coordinate 85,776, forward strand.
ACAGATATGAATGGCAGCAACTTGTCATTAATTAACATTCAGAAAAAACAATTCACCATGGTCTTTCCTTTTAATCCGCCATTCTTCATCCCACCCCCATGACTGTGAAGAATCATGTCTGGGGTCTTAACTTGCTCTCAGCAATAGCAGAGTTACCTTGTGGTATGATGGGTGGCCAATAAATTTAATAAACAGATCAATAAATAAATAAATGACATTTATCTTTGCAGTAGCATCAGGTCCATTAGGTGACTAAGTCATTATAACACAAAATAGTATGTACACTATTTGAGAGGCAAAGCCGCCAACATTGTACAATGAAGAAAATGTCACTACCATTTCCATTTGGCATCTACCTGCACAGAGACGGGAATAAATCTCTCCTAGTGACAAAATAATGCCTCTCTGGATATGATTGAAATGTACTTCATCCATCAGCTCCACCTGATCAATAGTGAATGATGCTGGGAATTGTATTTTAGCTGTTTCTGGAAAACTAAATGTTGATTAACACCTTGCCTCTAGAGCATTTTGTTTGGCTCTTGTCTCTTGAAATGAGGGATACAAATACAAATTGCCTAATAGATTTCAGTGAGGTTTACAAAGGAGGCTATCTTGAGGATTGAACCTTTTATGATCCTTCAAATCCAACATGGATTGAAGCCAGCAATGCTATTGTGAAAACCTTGGCATCTTTTTTACCCACCCTGAATCATCTGTACTCCATGGGTTGGTACTAATAAGTTCCGACTTATTTTATACTAACAACTTATTTTGGAAATCCAAGCTATTGGCTGGCTCACTGATTATTTCTAGGAATAATTAGAAGCATTCCAAGTTGCTCAGAAATATGTCATTTTTACATCTCTTTCATTATGATAGTTTTTGTTTTTTCCCTTTATAATATACATGTGTGCATGTGCATGTATGTATGTGTGTTAGGTGTGTATGTATAAATAGATATGCCATTTATAGAAGGAAAATATTTCTTTTATCTGAATATGACTTTATCTTATCTTACGATTTCAAGTTGAATGAGCTTGTTTGAGCAAACAATTCCTACTTGGAGTTTATTTTCAAATTATGTAGGAATAATTTCTAGTATGATGCTGAGACAAGGAGAATCACACAACTTCCCATAACATTCCCCACATACAATCTGAGTAGCATGCCACACAATACTTTAGGAACATTTGGAGAAACAAGTTTTCTTTTTCAAAACACTTTTGGTCAGAATATATAGAAAACTGGAATCTTTAGTTCTAAATATGGCTGGAGACCCAGGGATTCCAAGCAGAAGAGTTTTGAATAAGGTTGTAAGAGTGGTTTATGAAAAAGAGAATGGAAAAAAGGCCGGAAACTAAGGGGAAACGAGCAGGAATTCAAGGGTAGGGAGGAGTGAGCACTAGGGCAGGGGTGTCAAACTGGCAGCCCACGGGCCACATGCGCCACACACAAGCCACGTTCACCCCAGCTCCGCAAAGGGGAAAAATGTCAAAAAACAGAAATGTGACACAATAAATTTGACACCCATGCAAAGATGGTAAATTAAGAGAACCATATGATATGATAACTGGGAGCACTGGAAAAGAAGAAGAAAGATGGAGTAATATGCCCAAATCGTGTCCTATCTATTCCTTCCAAAGCTCCTGTAAGTTTTCCAGCCCACAGCCAATGCAAATATTCCAAGTTTTGTTTTTGCTGAATCACACAGCTGATCTGGAATGACTTGCCAAAACTTGCAAAAGAAAAACATCTTGTTTGGAGTTCAAAAACCAAACAAATGTTCTCTTTTGTGCACACCCCTACCAGTATGTTGTATGAAAATACACAACTTACAAATGATTGCCAATGAAAGAAAATGGGAAAATAAATATCAAAATATTGCAATTGTGTAAAGCACTATAAAGTGTACTTTACATATTGTAAAGTGAATATTGGGCTTATCCAGATAACCTGTGACCTGCTGATTTATCGTTTCCATAACTAAAGAGAAACAGAATGATCACAGGTGGGCAAAAAAGCAGTGGCAGTGGGAACAACCTCCAGACGGCTTCCCTATTCAGTTTCCTTGGGGAAAGCTGGCAGGGAGCATTGGAAATTTTCCTTCCCTTTCCCCCTCCTCTAATTCCTGCTAGCTCCCCTATTTACTTTGCTTGGGAGAAGTTTGCATGGACAAAGTCAGGGACGGTGTGAGGTGCTCAAGAGATGCTGTTAAAAGTCAGGGAAGGAACATGGGTGGGTGGTGTGGGCTGGAAAGGGTGCACACAAGGGTGCATGGGAAATGTTACGCAGGTTGGGGAGGGTGCATGTAGGGCAGCATGGCTCAGGATCTCAGGGATATGTGAGAGATGCTTTGAATATAAGGCATTGTACTCAGCATAATCCTCTCTTGACTAGGAAATATAGTAATGTGGCTTCTAAGCAATCTGGTTTTCAAGGTTCGTTATATATTGATCACTAGCTGCCTTCCTCAAGAAACCATTAACTTCCATAAACTGTATTTCGTGTCTGCTAAAAATGGAAATTTACCAAGCCTGAACAGGAAAACAATGATCAATCTTTAATCTTCTTACCAGGCAGGCTCAGCACAATTAGGATTGCATGAGCCCAAACTAAAGTCATTAGAAGAACATGAGCCTCTTCAGCCGATAAGGTGCTTTTTTTTTGAAGTGGCTGCCATAATATACTGCACAAAATACTGAATCATCTCCTCTTGACATAGCCAAGTGAACTAGCACAGTATATTTGGCACTGTGAAGTTTACTTACTGATTCACTTCCCAGAGAAATTCAACCAGTTAGCTACAGTACCTCTCTTTCTACTCTTTTAGATGCTCAACAATGAACCTTCTTCTGTACTAACCTTTGCTACCATATCCTACAATGTACAATACCCTCCGTCTTTGCTATCTTGATTTTAATTTTGTCCAGAATAATCAGAACAGGTATGTTCTTATTTCCCATCTTGAAAATGCTCCACTAATAGTGTGCTTTTGCAATAATAAAATGATAAATATTTGGGATGGGAAAACGTCTATGGAGATTCTCAATCATCCAGGTCATGGTTGTCCTAAAGGTGCTTTTCAAAAGTCAACTGAACTTTGTTTTTTTTCCCTTGAAAACGTTTTGCTTTTCATCCAAGAAGCTTTTTCAGATTCTGAAGAATTGAAGAAGCTTCTTGAATGAGAAGTGAAACTATTTCAAGGAGAAACAAAGCAAGATAATACAATTGCCTTTTGAAAAGTTCCTTTGGTGCATTTGGGACGGGACTTTATAAAAAGCACAAGGATATTTTACCATGATCCTAATTAGCTAAATTAAAGAAGCAGCCTAAATTGACCTAAAATTTCTTGTCCTAATTGCTGATCCCTATTCTATGCTATGCTGCCATCAAATGGAACCATCTATGATGAAATGCAGCCACCTCCCTCCTGGGAATCCAGCCTACATTCCACACTTCCCTCTATACCCGTGATGGTGCACCTATGGCACGTGTGCCCAAAGTGGTACATGGAGCCATGTCTCCTGGCACACGTGGCATCACCCATTCCTCTTCCAGGTTTCTGGCGCACATGTGCACGTGATAATCAGCTTGCCTTTGTGCGTGCAGCAGTGCCGGAAACTGGAAGAGCTGGTCTTCCATTTTCCGGGGACAGCATGTGTGCCGGCCAGCTGGTTGGCGCATGCACAGCAGTAACTGGAAGACTTGCTGGCTGGTGCGCATGCGCGCACTGGAAAGTGCATTTTTCAGCGTGCACATGCCCCAATGGCAGCCCCTCTTCCTTGTTGCGGCCCAGACGAGTGCGCTAGTGCACATGAAGTGCTCCCTTTTCGGTACTCGGTGCTACAAAGGTTTGCCATCACTGCTCTCTTCTATTTGCAGGATATGTTAGGGAAAGGGATTCATCAGTTTGTTTGGATTCCATCAAACATTGCTGCCTGTCAGGAAATTACCACTCTCCTTAATGTGGGCTGGGAATGGGCAACACACATATTTTTACAGATGATTCTTCAGTTGCCCAAAGGAAAATGGCTCTGGGGACAGGGACAGGGACTGGAGATCTAATGTAGACAACAGACACTGGGATTATCCCGGGGTGGGTTCTACTTACCTTCCCTACCAGTTCAGAGTTGTGCCAGAAGTGCACGTTTTGTGCGTGTGTGCTCGCTACATTTGCACACACGCCCCTGCTGGTCCCGGGTTAAAAAAAGTATGTGCATTGCAGGAGGCTTTGCACATGCGCAAAGGATTATTTTTGATCATATTTCGCTCCGGTGGACGGATTCCAAGCCAGAGGACTGGTTCGGGGGCATGTCCAGCTGGCTGTTGCTACTGGTTCAGTGAGCAGGGGGAAATTCCCGCTACTGGTTCTAGCGAACCGGTCCGAACGGGCAGGAACCCACCTCTCGATTATCCCAACCATCATATGACTGGGGCACTGGCCAAATGGCTCCTGTTGGCTTGAATTCACTAACTTTACAGCAGAACAAGTAGGAGTTGAGGACAAGGCAATACAGACAATTTAGTTTCTTGTTTTATTTTTTATTTTACCTAAACATTTTATTGTTAGTATGCAGGATGCATTCTGAATTACTTACCATCTCTCTAATTATGGGATAATTCCAGTAAACCAATAAATAAATAAAATCAGCACAGCAGAAAAAAAGGGCTCCAGTGCTTGCATATACTATGCTTTTGGTAAACTGGGGAAAGACTAAAAGATTTAAATCTTTCATGGACATTATAGTTCTCACTTAATGATTGTAATTGAATCCAACATTTTGGTCATAAGTCACTGTACTTAAGTGACAGAAACAGAGGTGAGTTTGTTTTGAATGTGGTTGACAGGAGACTTGTAAAAAACAGGAACTAGGGGAAAACAGAATTCATACTACAGGGCCAGAGAATTCAACCCCAAGGTCTAATTAGGCAATCATGTGAGACACTGGAGGTTATTTTAAGTGCTATTTCGCTCAGTTTTATATTTCTCAGCCTATTTCTGTGATGGCGAACCTAAGGCACGCGTGCCCAAAGTGGCACACAGACCCATGTCGTCTGGCACATGCGGTGTCACTGGTTCCTCTTCTGGGTTTCTGGCGGGCATGCGCACACAACAATCAGCTGTCTTTCATGCGTGCGGCAGTGCCAGAAACTGGAAGAGCTGATCTTCCGTTTTCCGGCGTGAGCATGCATGCAGGCCAGCTGATTGTCATACGAGTATGCGCGCAAGTAACCAAAAGACTAGCTGGCCAGAGGTTCATTTTCCAGCATGCTCATGCCACCTGGGCAGCTTCTCTTCTGGGTTGTGGCCCTGACAAGCGCGCATGCACTCCCTTTTCAGCACTCGCTGCCAAAAAGGTTTGCCATCACTCGCCTATTTGCTCAGATTGATTACAAATTATTAAGCACTAATATTAAAATGAAGATCACATTGCCATGTGATTTGTTGCAATTAAACTCTTTCTAATCTGGAGCCTCCAATCTTGGCAACTATAAGAATTGTAGACTTCAACCCCCAGAATTCCCATGTTGGCTGGGAAATTCTGGGAAGTGCACAAGTCTTAACATTGCCAGGTTGGAGACCCCTGTATTAATCCTTAGTTTGATGTTTGTATTAAAAACTGCCTTTTTTATTACTTTAAAGTTTGGTTTGAAATCTCACCCCAAAATCTGCTGAGATCTGGTAATCTTGGGGGCGAGGGGAGAAGAAAACTGGAGCCAATTATATATAATTTTTTTCCCCAAGCAAGCAACATTTCCTGCACTGCCCACTTCAAATTCCAGAGGAGAACGCATCTCCCTATTCAAGGAATGGTGGTGGTTGTGTTGTATATAAGAGAGAGGAGGCTAAATGAAATTCTTTTATGGAAGAGGCAAATAGCTCACTTGTTTTAAAATTCAGAGACCGGGGATGTGAAAAGGATTTCCCATGAAAGGGCTTGGCAGGCTGGTGTAGATGTTGATATAGACAATCCTGTTATGTCCCACTTGCTAAAACTATTCATTTCATTGGCAAAATACAATCTATACTTAATCTATTATATACCATTCATGATACTGTTCAAAATAAAGTACAGTAGTAATCACAAAAAGTACTGTAGATCTTTAGTTATCTAGAGAAGAGGTAGAGACGTATGGCCCTTTTATGACTTGTGGACTTCAATTCCTAGAATTCCTCAGCCAGCATGGTTGGTTCAGGAATTCTGGAAGTTGAAGTCCATAAGTCATAAAAGTGCCATAGTTCCCCACCGTTGATCTAGAGCAGGGGTGTCAAACTTGATTTCTTTGAGGGCTGAATCAGGGTTGTGTTTGACTTCGGGAGGGCTGGGTGGACATGGCCAGGGTGGGCGTGGCCAGCTCAATGTCACTCGTGTCAGGGCGCCTATGATGGCCTGAATGCTCTGCCAGCGAAAACGGAATTCCAGAGGGCCTTGCGCAGCCCGCTTGAGCTCTGTTTTTGCTGGCAGAGGGTTGCAGGAGGCCGGCACAGCTGAAAACAGAGCCCAGGCGGGTTGTGTATTTTCACCGGTAGAGGCACTGCCAACCGGTCCTTCACTGTTTCCAGGGTGGCCCCGCAGGCCTTGAGTTTCACATCCCTGATCTAGAGAAATTCAGTTTACATAAATCATTATTAAATTTCAGCAAAATAAGAACCTATCTCGGGTCCCTGTTTTGCAAAGAATTCACATTAATCAATTTTTGCCTTGGATTCACAATCATATCAAAATGTCAAATACATATTATAAATTGGAGAGAACCTGATCATGGTTCATGTCACATAAAAGGATTTCTGGCTGCCAGGAAATGAGAATTAAAAAAAGAAAGAAAGATAATTTTCCCCTTTTATTAAAGATCAGAATTTTTCTTCACAGTGACATTGCTTAATCTCATACATAAGTCTCAGAAGATGTGAAAATAAGTTTTTTATCATTTTAAAGATCTCCAACAGAGTATCTGCCTGGGGAAGGAAGAATCCTGACTTCTTAATAAGAAGCTAGAAGACACAATTATACTAATGAACCTTGTAGTAGTGAAAAAGTATTTTTGCAAAGCATGTTAACTGTCTCAAGTCTGTTCATTCAATTCGGGTCAATAACATGGATGAGAGAAGGAGACAAATATATGTATTTTAATTTCCTGAGATATGACCTCTAGGTAATAGAACTGTTTTAATTCTATCAATTTTAAATCAACCATAAATTACTGCATATAGAAGCTTGTCAACATCTATTCTTGACCCGTGATGTGCTTAATGCAAGTTAGCAGAGCATATTTTCATGTTGAGGATTCAGTTTTAAAATAAAGGACTGGACTAAGTAACTTGCACTCTACTTCCAAAATCAGCTTATCCAAAAGTAAAACTATTGTAGTAAACAGTGTCAATGTACGCTACAATCTTTACATTATAAATTTAAGGGCATTACAAATTTCCCGAGAGGACGACTCCTAGAATTCTAGGTACCGGTAGGTATCCAGCATGTGAATTTTGAGGGTTGTCTCAGCAAATTTTGAAGCACTAGATTGGAGAAAGCTTTTGTACAGATAGTGAAAATGTTTACCTCAAACATTAATTTCCACTCATATATTTCATACTATTGTACTTCCTTCTTTCTACTTAGCTGCAACAAAATTTAATATTTACGATGTTGTTTACTCACATTTACCCAGGGCTATTCATATCTGTTCATTTCATATCTCTTTCTGTTGTTTTCCTTAGCACAAAATATAATCCATAAAACTCCATGAGGGATAAGGATAAGGGCTGTTTTGTTTAAGAAGTCTTCTCTAGTACCATAAGCATAGGCAGTGCCTTCTATGTAATAATCACATCTTATGCACCTATTGTAGAATTTGCAATCAAAATAGTGGATAAATAAAAATGGTATCTACTCTGGACTCTTCTTATCAAATTCAGGCCAGTCTGAAGTATTTTCAGTAAAAATCAAGTCAATCAATTGACTTGACCAACTATATGCTAGTTTCCTGAGGTTAATGGAATACATTTTTATGTATTTGGTACATCTTATTGAAATGCCTATTACAAACTAATTGGAACTGGGTATGCAAAATGTTTTGCACAAGTAATATATCACAAGTTAGATTTAATCAAATTGATCCACTAAATCTCAAACATAGGATCAGATCCTACTTTAATACTTTGATTTCTATATGGACTTTAATTTAAATTTTCCTATTTTAGATGACATCAGAAAACTGTTTTGAAAAACCATAAAATGTTTGCAGAAACTGAGAAACATGTTCGATCACATATGATCTGAGACCATTGTGTCTGAACATAGCTTAGATAGCAATTGTTCAGAGTTTCTTTGCATACAAAATCTACTGGTATGTATGAAAAAAGGAGGG
>JANHFT010001657.1:99610-121632 GCA_032467955.1 Pseudoxenodon macrops
TTCCTTGTGTGTCCAATCACACTTGGCCAATAAAGAATTCTATTCTATTCTATTCTATTCTATTCTATTCTATACTAAGGGCAATACGATCTTTTTTCCCAGCATACTAAAAATACACCCATAGTTATATAAACCATGCTTTATGGTTATATGTGATACATGAAATGACTTTATAGTTTATTAAGTAAGCTATGGTTAATGTAATGTAACTCCAATCAGTATGAAACTATGGAAAGTGCATTGACTCTCCTCTTCATATGTCTAATTGTGAGATCACTTGGGGATTATAATTATTATGCAAGGTTGGCATGCAGCTTGATTGGATATGATTGCAAAGCATTTTGCAACATAAAACATGTTGCAAAATAAATAGATACTAAACAACATTAGAGATTGCCTAGAAGCAAATCAAGAGAGTAAAGCAGCTGATGTTTAACGTACATAATTTTACAGTGGTGCTGGTGCTAATGTACAATTCAATTTGGTGCAATTTCTTGATCCAGAATTCATGATGAACTGATCCATCTTCACCAACAATGTTGCCTGCAAGATGAATTAACAGTGGTGTCTTTAACTTTTAATGGGTGAATTTCCTATTATTAGTGTAGGAATCCATTTTAGCTGTTTCATCTAAAAGCAATAAAATAAACATCCTGGCGAGCAATGCTTATTTTCTTCCAAAATCAGGATTTCAATTGCACCAACCTCACAAGAGTACACCTTGTGAGTACACAAGTACACCTTTTCCAGCATACCGTAATTTCTCTGGTATTAAGATTGGATCAGCTTCTCTTGCACTTATGGCATAAAATTGCTTATCAATCCCTGGCAGGCTTTGTAAATGGACAAGCAAAATTTTGGCTTGAACAACAAATGCCCTGCAATTGCCAGGCCAATATAGGAAGTCCTAACATAATATCTCTGGAGCATTCTCTTCCTGATTAATTGTTTTTGCTTATGATTCAAAGTAAACAGACTAACTGCATAAACTATACTTTCTGCTGCCACTAAAACGTTTCTGACTAATAAGAACTTTATCTAGGTGGAAATCTTATCTTGAAAGAAGCTGAACTGGTGATTTTATACAGCCGGTTCCAGGAAAAGCATATTTTTCCCTACGTGAGCCATTATTATGGTTGGTTGCACAATTAGCCAGATAAGTAGAATGGATATGATATTTTTGTTCACCTATTGAAAACCTTGTATAAGCAGATGCTATTTAATAATAAAAGTATCATCACAGAATGTAAGTTGTTCCAAGTAAAATTGCTTTTTGCAATTGACTGTTAGGGATTTTTTTGTTCATGCTGAAGGCATTCAGGTTACTATTAAAATTTGTATGCTGCCTGACACCCAGCAATTTTGGGAAGTTCAGAAGAGAAAACATTTAAAACAAGAGGAAAAATACAAAAATAGATAAAAATAAAAGGATAAGAGTTAGCAAGGGCAGCAAAAACTGATCAGGATAAAAGTGTTCTATCTCAGGTTGAACACACACATGTGCAAACACAGTCACTAAGGAGCTGAGTTATTTACTGCAATTAAGCAGATAACAATAGACAAGATCATAAATCAAGCTCTACGCAAATAGAGTTTGCTTGAATATGTTAGTTAAAACAGCTATACAATGGTCCAAAATTGTTCCAGGACTCAAAAGTGCCTAGACATGTGATCAACAGTCTGATAGTCAAGGGTTCAAGAGTAGAGAAACACAGAAACAAATCATTCCAAATGGTTTCCAACAAAGGCTAAGGGCAACAGAGTTACATCAACTTGTCTGCAGGCAGTGGGTTGCAGTTACTTAGGCCTCACTCTTTCCCTCATGAGGAACTTCATTGAATGGTGTTGCTCTGCTCACTGCTGCATGTATAAAGACCTGGGGTTTGGAGCTCAGACCTTGTTATTCAAGTGCTCCAGCAGATCAGGAGATGATGGAACTGACCAGCCTTCTCAGATGAAATATGACTTGCAACTTCCTGAAGCTGACAAGCCACAGATTCAACTGGAGCAACATTGTGGGAGTCAAAGTCTGAATCCTAGCCCATAACAGAAAGAGAAACGATATCAAAGGCCTGGGTGAAGAGCCAGATTTCCAGGGCACTTCAAAGCACCGGTAGATGGGCGTGTCATTCAAATCTCAGGGAGAACGTCATTTCAGAGTGCAATTGCTGCTACAGAGAAGTCATGCTTCCAGGGTCCAGAGAGATGGCAGTGAACCCAAAAATATGTAAAACTGTCAAACAGGATCAACTGAGCAGATACAATGGGAGACAAGTGGTTTTTCAAGTAACTAGGTCCTGTGTCATCCAGGACTTTATAGATATTGTTCAGCACCTCAAATTATACCCTGAAACAAACTGACAATCAGTGCAGCTTGTGAAGCATATGAGTTACAAGGGTGCTGTAAAGCATCGAGCTAATAGACTTCCAAGAGATGTAAAACCAACTATACAAATCACTTTGTGTGCAGGATGAGCATAAAACTACAGACAATAAGCACAAATATGAGATCTCCCTGAGACATGTAAGCACTTAACTTGCATCACACTTTCAAAGAAACCATAAATAGTTATTTGTTGTTAGTTGCCTAGTCGTGTCTGACCCATTGCGACCCCATGGACAACGTTCCTCCAAGTCTTCCTGTTCTCTACCGTCCTCTGGAGTCCATTTAAGCTCATGCCTACTGCTCCATCCAGCCACCTCATTCTCTGCCATCCCCTTCTTCTTTTGCCCTCAATCATTCCCAGCATTAGGCTCTTCTCCAGTGAGTCCTTCCTTCTCATTAGGTGGTTAAAAGTATTTGAGTTTCATCTTCAGGATCTGGCCTTCTAAAGAGCAGTCAGGGTTGATCTCTCTAGGACTGACCGGTTTGATTGCTTTGCAGTCCAAGGCCTCGCAGGAGTCTTTTCCAGCACCATATTTCAAAGGCCTCAATTCTTTGGCGCTCAGCCTTTCTTATGGTACAAGCATGTTCTAAGAGTGCTTAAAAACTCATTGCTTTGGTTAAGGTTGTTATCATCACAAGAATCCAAAAAGACAAGGCCCAAAAGAGAGAAAATTAAGACCTATTTAACAATCCAGAGGGATTTAGGATTTCAGTTTCTATTTATAAAATATTTATATATTTATATATAAAACCAATATTATATTGGGCTGTATATTTATATGTGCCTTTGATCAGTGCCTAAGGGGTAGAATTATGAAAGTAATTTAGCAGTTATCTCATTATTTTAGAAATTGTCAATTTAATCTTTGCAAATATGAATTAACAAGGAAGGGAAGATAAAACACAAGGCTCCCCCTTGTGGGAGTTTTATTTTCAAATATAGACATATACTTAAGATTTGCTTGCCTCAAATGCAAGCATAGGAAAGGGACACTGGGTCGTCCTTGAAACAGTGCCATTGTTAAAACTTATGTAATACATACCGAGTATGTATTCTTAGTGGTGGCTTTGACCTTTGGATGAGTCTTTCTTTGAATATACAGGATGTATTTCACCCTGTAGGCCTTTAGGAAGATTGTTAATATCTAAGCCTTTACCCTAATCCTTCGGACCAGAATGAGTACAGCTCCCATTTTCTGGAGGTATTTCAGCCATGTTTGCCATTGTCTGCCTTTTTAATGTTATGTTTTATTATATAAAAATACTATTTATACCTCCTTACACTTGCCAATCACAGCTGAGTATCTAGTAAGCCCATGATATTGTTTGGGTAGGTTAATTTTATCTTCCAAATTATCTTTTCCATGCAGTCGATGAAAATATAAATTTTGGTTGCTTTTTCAGCTAAAAATCAATGGAAAAAAAATAGCAAGGCACTTAACTTCTGAAGAAGAAATTTTTGTGAATCTGCCTGCCAGATAACAAAAGATCCAGTGAAATATCGACAAGATTCAATAAAGGCATACATCAAAACAATTACATGGAAAGAAATGTATCTCACTATTTTGAGTTTGCTCATTTCTCCTCAGCCTACTCTTCAATTTTTGTCTTGCTGTCAATCAAAATCTAGACTAAGACATCTAGTGTAGGGATCTAATGGGTTCCCTCCACCCCCAGTTTTTTACTCGCATTAATGCACAATATAAAAAAGATTTGTGCTTACTATGAGTTATTTATGAAGTCACTGTGTCTCTACAGCTGCATTACATAGTCCTGGATTCAATGAAATACTATTTAAATGTACCTGGAAGCTTATGAGGGAAGACATATTCTTGGCATCTGTTGCTGATTTTCAGGTATTGACTGTGGAAAAGAATTGTTTTCTCAACTATGTCTAGTCTGTTCCTAGAAAATAAAAGCCTGACGTCTTCTGTCCAAGTTTTAATATTTTTCCCAGCTTGATGCCAGATTCAAATAGGTTGAAGTACAAATCCTAGCATGAGTCACACTGACTGAAAATGCATACAAATGACTTTTATGTAGATGTTGCAGATACTTTAGATCAGGGATGTCAAGCTGAAGGCGCATAGGGTGCTTAAATCTGACACACGGGGCTGGGCTGAAAATAGCAAAGTAGCCTGTGGTGCCTCTTGCAGCCAAAATAGGGCAGGAGGGCTGCACATGGCCCCCGTGCCCCATTTTTGGCCTGGATGATCTGCAGCACTTTGCCGGCCAAAACGGGACATGGGGAGGCACATGCAGCTCTTCCCCCCCATGCCCCATTTTGGACGACAGGGTGCTACAGGAGCCGCCCATCCCATCTCCCTGCCCCACCCCCCCAGCAGGCCAGCCCATGGAGAACTACAATGCTGATCCAGCCCTCAAAGAAATCCAGTTTGACACCCCTACTTTAGATGCTGAAGCTCATCAGCATCCAGGATTCCAACTGGAATTGATCTAGGTGAGAATGTTCTCCCAGGCCTCAAAAGAAGATCTGGATAGAATTCTATGGACTGGTTTGGATTCGTGTTCTGAATATTCCATGTTCTGTCTTCTCCATGTTGTATTACTTATATATCTGCCCAGGATAACACCATGAACACAAAGATGGCAACTAAGTCTACTGCTTTTGTGGTACAGTTAGTTCTCAAGTTATGACAGTAATGGAGCCTGCCTGTCATGGTTGTAAGTTGGTTGCGATGGTTGAAAATTTTTAAAATTTTGTAACTTCTTTTGCAGAGACTGTTAAGCAAACATCATGGTTGTTAAGCGAACCAATGCTGGGCTACAAGTGCGGTTTTGCCAAAAACTCAAAGTGCCAGTTTTGGCAAAAGCATCATAAAATGCAGAGTGTGGGATGTGGTAAATGACATTAAATATGTCTGGTTGCCAAGCAACTGAAGTTCAGTCACATAACTGTGGAGGGGTAATGGTCAGAACTTAGAATCTGGGTCATATGGAGCCCCTCAGTGTGTCTGTTGTAAATTTGAATGGTTGCTAAGTGATTAGTCATAAGTCAAGGAGAACCTGTAATAATGTCGTAGTATTTACATTGATAAATTAATATTAGGAACAATAACCATAATTTGATACTGTTAATCAGGAAACCTGAAGTTGGAACAGTTGCTTATTCAAACCATAAACCTGTCTGTTAATATTACACTGTTATCGAAGAATTTTAAGATAAAGTAATAAATATTGTTTGGAATTTCAAATGTAGACATTGCTGAAATTGTAGTAATGTTACTGGTGAGATTGATCATGTAAGTACATATACTGGACCACTGTCTTTCAGAAATGGCTGTACTGTAACATATTATATTTGAAAACTTACCAAATAAAGGAAGAAGCAATGCTGTAGATGATGTGCATATGTACGTGGAGAAATAGGGTATTTTTTTAAAATGACATGTATCATGTGTTTAGGCCAACAATTGCATTCTTCATTCTTATTGTGATTTGTGCATTCAAAGCTAAAATATCCCAGAATGGTAATTGTGCAAGACAGAACCATGAAACGTAATGTAACAAGATTAGTTACATCTATTTATTTAATAGATTTATATGGCAGCCCAACTCACAATGGTGACTCTGGGAGGTTTAAAAATTCACAGCTTAAAACTCCATCCTGCGGCCTCAACAGGTATAATCACATTAGGTACTTAATTGTCTATCAGACTGGAGTTCATAGGCCCACTGACAGAAGTATAGCCTTCCGGAAAAGTAACAAAGTGGCAATACATTTCAAGTAATCCTAGTTCTCTGTAGAGGTTTCCAAATGTTTTCATCATTAAACGGCCTTTAAATGTTCTGAATCCTAAAAATATTTCAAATCCAGAAATCCATTTAAGTTTGTAGCCTTCCAAAATAGAAACATCTATTTTGATCATCTCTATTAATGTCCAGGTAATGTCAGGCATCACCAGAAATATTTATAGCATGACTGTAAATCTTGGTTCACAAATAATATTCACAAGTCGGCTTATTCAAGTTTCTTTTTTTTGCAGACAAGAATGAAGCAAATTTGCCCACTGCAATATAAAGAAGTAAAAATAAATCGATATATAGGCCTATTCCCCAATCTTATAAATCTTAAGCTTTTTAAATATGATAATTCTTTGGATGATCTTGGAGGTACTTGGCCTATGTGACAGAATGGTTCTCTTGGGCCTCAAATTGCTGCTCCTGCCTTACTAATTTAATTCCTTACAGACAGTACAGCATTCTCCAATATGGCCAATTTATCATCACCATCATTGCAATCATCATTTCTCCCCAATGCTACATTTAGCTAGTGCTATTATACTGTAGTAAGACATAGAAATGGACTACACTTATCTAAATGTTAAATGCTAGATTTTGGATCTGCTTTTTCTCTATGACAATGAGTAGGCAATAATATTTAACAAATAACTGTTCTCCAATATTTTTTATGATCAGTTGAATAAATCACAATCTGGTATAAAGTGCTTTTTTTTTTAAAAGAAGTAAAAAAATAATCAGGAAATGAATCAACATCAATATATAGAAGTAGCCGAAGCAACAGTCAAATTATACTGACCTCTGAGATTCTAGATAGTGCAAAACGAATACAATTAAATGACAATAGTTTGGAGAATGCAATAGCAATGGGATGTGCGTTATCTTAGTTACAAATATTGTTGGTATTCTAACAATATTTCTTGCTGTAAAACAAAATGGGATCATAGCAACAGCTAACGAATATGCAAAGGATTATTTATCCAAAGAACCACACAGTAATTGTATAGTTCTTTTTCCTTCAGTTTCAGTACAGTTCATTGGCTTCAAAAGAATGAACATATTACAGAATCAGCAAAATCTACTGAAGTATTATGATACTATAATTGGTGTCAATATATGTTCAACATCATCCCATGTGTTTACTTAAAAAATAAGTCCCACAAGCTGCAATTCAGCAGTTTTGGTATCATAGACTATCATTATTGTGAATTTTGATGCATCTTAATAAATAGAATTCAAGAATGTTCTTCGCATCCATTTCAACTGCCAGTCCACTTTAATATTTTCCAATCCCTTTAGAATGATTTAAGACACACACCAGCCAAGAACAATGATTTTAGGATTTAACTTTAATGCATTCAAATTACTGAATTGTTTACTCTTCAAGGTTCCCATAACCAAAATATTTAACTGTTTGAATAAAGGCCATTGTTTGAATAACTCCAGGGGAGTTGCTAAGATCCAAATACAGAAGAATGATTTGATGTTACAGGACCAATTAACTAGAGATCTACCGTAAGTATTTCTGGTGAAGAATGTCTAGGGATATTTTTGCGAAAACTATGGACTGAATGATTGAGAATCTCCATAGACATTTAGCCATGCAATTTCTAGTTATGTTTTTAATCATAGTATTTGTGGGGAGAATCTCATTAGGAGTGATTTGCCTGGAGTAATGTACTGTAAAAGAATTAAGGCTACAATATCTGGGCTAGTTACTACAGTAGCAAAAAGATACAGCTATAAACCACTCCTTAATTTAAAGGTTAATTTAAACTCTTAACAGCAGCCATGTTTGGAAACTAAACTTTATTCTGTAGCGGTCAGGCAGAAAATGTAACTAATGTAGATGCATGCTTTTAAAAAATGAATTTTTCATGACCAGCCTCAGGAAAGTTACTGGAGTGAAAAACAGTCACTTCAACATGTATGTTCCTCTTTTTGCTCTGGGAGGTGAAGAGATGAATTTTCTGTCATTTTAACAACATTGCAATTCTCCTATGAAAATGGCTGGCTTGAGTACAAGTGATTGGCCCAAAGTTGCCCAATAAACTTTAAAACTGTGAATGAGGGCTTCCTTGGTCCTAGTCCAACCTTTAAACCAATATACTACTCTGGAAGTATAATATGCTATTAATATTCATTCATAGCTCAAGTCAAGCAATTATTACAGAGAATTGTCAGGAATTTAAACAATGAATCTGATGGAACTTGACAGTAAGCAAATCAATATACAGTACCTATATAATGTTAACATTCATTTTCTTTAATGATTTCATTGTGTTTATCTTCTAATCTTTAAACACTCGTGCAACTTACAATCTTCCAGCTTATGTAAACATTTTGGTATTTCCAGCTTACAGTGAAAGATGCAAACCCCTGTACAAACAGAATAAAGTACAGAATACATCAAGAACGTAATAAAAACTGGTCTCCAAATGCAAAAAATGTTTTCAAATGTGTATAAGTTACTGGTGCTCTAAGAATACCTTTTACTGACTAATTTCTTACCTAGAATTTATATTGGATATTAAAGCTCAACAACTTTTAAAAATTCCACTGCATTGCATTGCATTGTTGTATTTTTCATACTTTTCTTCCCTTTAATTCTTAAAAATGGGGATGTTCCCATGTGTGCTATGAAATTTGCCTTTAAAAGGTATTTCCTGACTTACAACCATTTGTCTAGCAAGTATTCAAAGTTACAACGGCACTGGAAAAGGTGACTTCTGACCTGTTTTCACACTTACGACCATTGTAGCATCCCCGCAATCAAAATTTGGGCACTTGGCAACTAGCATTTGTAATCTTTCCAGCTGGCTTCTGACAAGCCAAGTCAATGCTGGAAAACCAGATACATTTAAGAACAGCAAGATTCACTTAACAAATGCAGTGATTCATTTAATGACTGCGGCAAAAAAAGTTGTAAAATGGGGCACGACTCACTTAACAACTGTCTTGCTTAGCAATGGAAACTTTGGGCTCAATTATGGTCGTACGTTGAGGACTATTTGTACTAAATTCCAGATAGTCTGGAAAACAATATCCATCTGTTGAGAACATGAGTACCATCTAAAATAACCCTAAAGCAAATTCTATTGCTGTAGGGATGTGCAAAGTGTTCTATGCATGGAAGGACTAGTTTCGGGTGGTCTGCCACAGGATCAAAACTAGCATATTTAAGAGACAAATGCTTTGGGGAGAGACAGAGAGAGAACAGGAAAAGGCCAACGAGGTTGCAGGCAAAGGAGGCAAGAAAAGGAAGGCATTAAAAAGTGGATGGATCAACTGCATATGCTGCATTTGAGGCCAAGCATGCTGGAAATGGTGGTGGCAAAGGGGACGGGAGGAAAGGAAGGTAGGTTTGGTAGTGGATGGGTTGGTGGTTATGTCACGATTGAAGCCAAGGACATCAGCAACTAAGGGCAAGGAACAGGAAGTGCCGGGAAGAGCAACAGATGGGCCATTTGCTAGAGGAGGGGAAGACGGGCAAGCTAAGAAAGCTCCTCCCAATTTTGTTTCAATTAAAATGCAGACCCACCAAAAGTGCTTTGCGGGTTTCCCTTCTATCAAACTGCAGCACCCCTGAATGATTCCGAAACACAAAACGCATTTTCTTTTTCATGCCCACCCCCTATCAAAATCAAATAATGGAAGTGTCCGATATTTAATGGTATTAAATGATCGCACTTCGGCTAGTACAGCCAATCTGTAAACACATACATGAAAAACAAAGCAAAATCAGAAAGCTGAGCCACAAATGATCTTACAAAAGGACATTTAAAAAGGACTCTTCCCAGTTTGCTTCCAAACTTCTTTTGCTCCTTTAATGGTTTCTCGTTTCACACATTTCCAGTAACCTTGGACTCCTTGTTGCTGAGGCACCTGTTTAAAAATAGTAACAGTTACCAATCTATATTTAAGTTATACTTTCTTTTAAGGCTGGCTACATTGGGTGAAGTCAGCAAGTCAGATCCATCTGTCTGTTAATCATTCTGTCAACCATTCCTACTAGTCCAAACACATTTACCTGACTGCAGGACACATTATTTTTGTCTTGGTTAATCATCTATAAATGAACCTATCACAACCGGAAGTATTTTTCTGTGGTTGGAAACTGCTGGATGAATAAATCCTGCTTTATGATTAGGGATAATCTATAAATCATGACCAGAGGGAGCAGCATAGTTCTAGAAAGGCATTTTTGCAAGTTAACTCTTTTATGATTAGATATGACATACAAATACAGCAGGGCCAGCCTGCCCTCCTTTTTTTGGGCAGGCTGGCACTACCCATTACTTGCTTCTTCCATTTAGCCATTTAATTATTTTGTAGTAAGAGCTGAAACTTGAATTTGCTTATTTTTGTCTTTCTTCCCCATCATCCTAGGGCTGTGATGGTGAACCTATGGCACGTGTGTCAGAGGTGGCATACAGAGCCCTCTCTATGGGCATGTGCGTGCCAGAGCACCGGAAACACAAAGACCAGGTAGCTGGCATGCGCATTTGCACTAAGCAGCTGGTGTTCGGGTTTGCGGTGCTCCAGCACATGCGCATACACGCGTGTTCCAGTTTGGCTACTCGGTGCTGAAAAGGTTTGTCATCACTATCCTAGGGCATGTATTTGGCATAAGCCATCATTTAAAAATGCTTTGCGTACACAATTATCTACTTTCCTTTTATTCTTTTACTCATGACCACTATTAGAAGCTTTGGGATTAGTAGCATGAATAATGTAACCTTTGACCTGGGAGTGGCTTCCAGTGACACCAAGGAAATATTTATCATCTACATCATCTGTCCGTCCGTCCATCCATCCACCCACCACAGGTAACACAAGAGATTGTGGCAGAACCTCAACACAACATATTGTATGGATGTCCAGACTAGATTGTTCAAAGATAGGTGATAGATTCAATTGCATTAAGCAATTTGTATACCAGCTAACCTCCTATTATAAACTGTTTGTTTTAATCAGATAACTTTTATTTTATAAATGCATATTTATAAAGCTGATAAATAATAAAAAAAACTCTACTAGGTCATATAAGCTCTCTGTGTATAAGCTCTCCTTACTTTATTAAAACAGTAAGGCAATTAGACATTTCTACTGAACATTTGAGAGGAGAATTACCCTTAATCCACGGTGCATCCTGTTTTTGAGGACTCCAAGGAACTCTGCGTGGCTGAGGCAATTATCTCCATCTAAATCAAAGATCTTGAAGATGGTGTCCAAGACATTTTCTGAAAGCTCCTGTCCTGTAGCCACTTTCACAGCTCTCTTGAACTCCGCTAACAGAAGCAAAGATATTTCATGTTTCTATTAAAAATAATAACTAGATTTATAAATCTAAAGAATAAAGGAATCTGAGAACTTTACACTCGTGTAATTAATAGTGTGATCAGAAAACGGGGGCCCATGGCCATGCTTAAACAACTATGTAGCACTGTATTTATTTATTTATTTATTTTCACAGAGGTGGAACCACTTGCTTTATAGAAAATAGCTAGCTTTTTACCTGAATCTTTTTTGTGTGCATAGAAACAAAAAAATTGAATTACCACATTTTACCTGGAATAGTGTAACTCCTTTTACATTTCTGAAGGAATTGTTTTCCCCCCCTTGAGTATATGTATTGTAAAAGATTTATGAAATCAATCTATAATTAACATTTTCTAGAGTTTGCTTTTCCTTGTCTTTGTCTTGTAAGGGCCTACACTAACTGCAATATAAAGTCACTCCTTACAATCATGCTTTTTATGACAATATATAGAAGGCTGGGAAGGATGATAACATTTAACCAAAATGCAATGTAATTTAAAAAAATAAAATCCATATCAAATGGGGGAGGAGGGGTTACGCATTTTTAAAAGGATATAACAATTCTGTACTAGCAGTGGATTAACAACAGATGATGAGGGAAAAAAGAGCAATACTATAAAGCAAACCAAAGATGTTGTTCATTTTTGGATTCTATTGTCTTATAATTTCTTATTTACATAAATGGCAGCAGCAAATTGATCCCATGTTTACTTGTTAAAGGTTCAGCTTTGTAGTAAGGTTTATAAATGCTATTTCACATACTATACTTCATATATGCATTCCAGTTTGTCACTTCTTTTTTAAAGAGATTATAAAAAGAAGAAATATGCTTAGTTTTTGATAGAGAAAACCCATATACAACTAGGCACACTGTATAAATATTTGTTTTATACAGTAAAAAGTGTGGATCTTTGTAAGAGCTCTTAAATGTTCTTTTTTTAAAGTTCCTTTTGTAAGGAGGGGGGGTCAAAATGAAGATTCTAAACAGTGTTTTTGGAAAGCTTTGATTGCAAGATTTCTTTTAAAGGTAATGTTATTTATTCTGTTTTCCAAATCGGATCAACAGTTTGGAAGAGCTTTGTTCATGCTCAAGAGCTATTTTTCACTAATTAATTGAGAAAACATCCATTGGTTCCATTTTCTAAATCAACTCAAACTGCCGAACTGGACCGACAGTCTAAATTGAATGGATGATTTGGACTGCAAGTTATCTGCACACCTCAGTTCTACTATTATTCTAGTATAGCAGCAAAGCACCTGGTACTGCATTTGTTAAAGAAACTTTTAAATATATTTTGCTAAAGTTCATCTTTAAAAAAACCCTGAAAGGAGGCATCTTCCAATAATGTTTTTTAAAAACCTCCAAAACTCTTGGTGACCTCATAGACACATCCATATTACTTTTCTTGGCAGCAATGCAGAAAACGCTTTGTTTTCTTCTTCCTTCCAGAACCTCACCAGACCTGATGTTGTTTAGCTTCTGAACCCAGACAACGCCAAGGTGGTGTTGCCACCTACTGAGATTCCAGTTAAAAATCAGGTAGCAATATTGACTGGAAATCATTTATTTTTCCATTTAAAAACAATTTCCACTCTTTTCCTCTGTGCGTGCTAGGAGATGGTGATCTGTCATCTCGTAGTTGTCATAATACGTAGTGAGGGACTGACGTATAATGCATTAAGTTCAAAATAACTTTACAAAGCAAAATTGACATAATGGGGACATTTTCAGAATCCATACACATTATCTTTTCATTTTGATTTCATGAAGAACGATGAAATGGTGCACTTCTTACCCCGTTTAACAGGACGGCTGGCTACAGTAAACATTTTCAGAGCAATCGAGAAATCTTCTAAACGGTTTGTAAATTGGCAGAAAGTTTTAAATTCATCTATACTGATACTCTGAAATACCAAAATGGGTGAGATGTTTAGTCAAGACAGCAAAATCCAAGTGTATTCATAAGGGATTTGTCAAATCACTATATACAGTAAAGAAAAAGGTTCCCCTCGCACATATGTGCTAGTCGTTCCCAACTCTAGGGGACAATGCTCATCTCCGTTTCGAAGCCGAAGAGTCAGCGCTGTCTGAAGACATCTCCGTGGTCATGTGGCCTAACTAAATGCCAAAGGTGCACGGAACACTGTTACCTTCCCCCACCAAAGGTGGTCTCTATTTTTCTACTTGCATTTTGAACAGGTTTTCAAACTGCTAGGTTGGCAGAAGCTGGGACAAGTAATGGGAGCTCACTCCATTACACGGCGCTAGGGATTCGAATTGCCGAACTGCCGACCTTTCTGTTCAACAAGCACAGCGTCTTAGCCACTGAGCCAACGGGTCCCTTCAAATCACTATATAACTATGTATAAACAAACAAAACCACTTGATTATATTTTGGTGTACTTTAGAAAGCTCTTCAGTTATATTATAGTTGCTTAATTCAAGATGAGGCAACTTATACCAACCTCTCCTGCTTGGATTCTGTCTTTCACATTTTGCCAATAAATTTCATTATTTTCTTCATCAGTGAAATACAGCAACCACTCTACAAAGTCTTCCTTTCTCATGAAGGTTAGACCTTTGGAAAACTGATTGAATTCCATTTCTTGTACTTCTGCTTGTAAATCCTGCATAAATCTAAAATAAACAAACAAATAATATGACAGCTTAGTTAAATGCAGAAAGGGGCAACCAAAAAAATCAGGTGCTTGAGAGCCTTTTGCTATGAGACAAAGCTAAAATGTCTGGAGCTCTTTTCTATGGTAAAAGGTGATTGACGCTGACATGTTTGAAGTCCTACCAATATATATATATATATATACTTTACAAAGTAAAGGAGACTTTATCTCACCCTCTTGAATCAGTCTGACCTGGGATCCTCCCAAAAAGTTGAACAAAAAGAAATTTGGCACTGACCAAAAGTATTTTTCACAAATACTTTTGTGAAAAATAAAGAATGGTAGAATGAATTACCATAAGACATGATGATGACCGATAATGTGGATGGCTTTAAAAGAGAATTAGATAAATTCATGGAAGGCAGGCATATCAAAGGCTTGGGAATCAGTGTTATCTCTGGGATGGGAGAAACATGTCAGCTTTAGGGGAGAAACAGTATGAGAAGGCAAAGTCTTCACTTCCTGCTTAAAAGCACCCAGAAGCATTTTGCTTGCCAAAACTAAATGTTAGATTAAGATTTCCTTGGACTGATCCAGCAGAGTCATCCTTTTGTCAAGACAATTATTTTCATACCGCATTTTTAGCCAAATAATACTTTACTCGTATCGACTGATGGCACTGTGTAAATAAGGAGTATCTTCTTAGAGTCGCTGTTGTAGGAGAATGCAACATACAGACTGTTAGCTTCCATCTCATAAAAGCAACAACTTTCATTACTACCATGTTGCAGAATAACAGAAGTTATGCCAAGAGGGCAGAGTTCTGTGAGCTGTTGACTAACAGAAGTTGAGTAAAAGAAATCACTGGGTTTTAAAAGATTACAATCTTAAATACACAGCTGGAAGAAATTAATAAATGCCATGAATAGCAAAAGTAGTGTGCTTGAGCAAGCCTACCACTAGAGTGCCCTCTAAATTCATCTATGTTCATGAGTAACTAGGCTGAAAAAATGTTGATATCTGCAATTTTTAAAAACGTTGCCTGAATGAGAAAGCGGACTTAAACATGAAAGTAGATAATGTGCACATATACTTTAATTAAAATCTGTTTAAAAAGAGACAGACAAACTTTTAAGAGATGTAAGTAACAGAAATGAAAAATTGCTTGCTATAAAATACTCTTGTTCAAACAACCTAATGTTACTCTTAATTCAAAATTTTGCTAACAAATGTATTATGAGTATCAATGAAATACAAATCAAAATTTGGTTATAGAATTGTCATCCGAGAAAAACCATTGGTCTCTATATTCATAAAGAGGGAGAGATCTAGGCATGCATATCAATTTGTATTTATTTTTGTATCAATGTATGAACTACATAGTACACTTGCACAGTGGGAGTTTATTTATTTATTCAATTTCTATAGCCACTATCTTAAACAAATAGGAATAGATAGAAGGAATAGATCAGACATCCAGCCCTTGCTTATCAATGGTGACCGAGTGGAGCAAGTGGCCAGTTTTAAGGTTTTGGGTGTTATCATAAAAGAGGGCCTGACCTGGGGCGCTCACATTGCAGGACTGGTCAAAAGGGCCCAGCAGAGACTTCTCAGGAAACAACAACTGAATTAAAAACTGCTGGTGACTTTCTACCGCTACACCATAGAGTATTTTAACTTACTGCACCTGTGTATGGTTTGCCAATTGCACAGTGGCAGATAGGACAGCACTCCAGAGGGTTAACATCATTGCCCAGAGGATCATCAGTTGCCCTCTGCCCTCTTTGGAAGAGCTTTATAGCTCCCACTGCTTTAAGAAAGTTCAAAACATTCTTAAAGATCTAACACCTTTTTTTTTCATGGCACCTGCCCTACAGAACATCATCCCTCTAGAAACCAGATTGGCCCAAACCCTACTGGCCTTTCATAAGGTCTGAAAGATGTGAGTTTGCCATTGGACTTGGGTTCTGAATGTGTGATACAGTAGCTATCCTGTTTGCTGTTGGTGGTTTTTCTATCTTGGCTAACTGTTGTGTTTTATTGTTATCATGCATGATTTGTATATAATTTTTGATTATTATAAGCTGACCTGAGTCATATATGTGAGATGGGCATCTATATGCATCAAATAAACAGGATTGCAGCATTGCACAGGAGATGGAACGTATGCTTGTGTGCATGTGATTATGTTGGATATCAATAAAAGAGACTCAGGGGCAACTTTCCCTGTGCCCTTTTGGCTCACTCAGTCCAATACATTCTACTGGTTATGGGGATAATATTGAGGGGACTCCCCTATAGGCCATTGTGAGTTCTCAGTCAGTGAAAAGGTGAGATACAGAACCACAAAGAAAAAAAATGTTCATATTGTATAATTATTTTCTTAAGTGTCTTTAAAAAAAAAATCCACAATCCTAGCATTTTCCACTAATTTCCCTTGCGCTACCTTTTGTACTGTGCCAAATCACTTTTTTAACCATAGGCAAAAACCTCATAAATTACATAGAACAAGTTGCAAAAAAAGGAATATGTTACACTGCACTGGTTAACACAGAGTGTTCACAGTGTGAAATAGTGTAATCGCCTCTGCGAACAATTTCTATGGCCCTTAACATGTAAGCCCAAAAATTTCTAATTGCCATAGCAAAAGAAATCACCTGGGGAGAACTGAAGAAAAGCACCATTTGCTCCTCTTCTCAATCTAGATGAGAAGACTCAGTACTTTATGGATTTTTTTCCTGCCCCTTCTATGTTCTTCTAGAACAGGGGTATCAAATTGGTGGCCCGCAGGCCGGATGCGTCACACATAGGCCATGCCGAGCTCCGCAAAGGGAAAAAACATTGTGATACATCATGTGACGGCAATGTGGTGCCACGAGTTTGTCACCCGTGTTCTAGAAGGTCATCAATCCTTTGGGATAAATTTTCAGAAGTTGTAGGAGCCAGCAAAAATTGTTCCCCCTCTGTTACCTAAGACTAACTTTTCTGGATAATGAAGGGGTTCTTTTTTACAGAAATAAACCTCTGAGTGCAACCTAAAGAAAAGATTAAATCTATAGAGAAAATAATTGATTACAATTCAGCTAATTAACTGAATTAGTTAATGAGTAACTAACTACTTCCTCCCAGCAGTTTATCCTTTCACTCCCAGGCAAAACCAGTTTTTATCAGACATCCATTTTGGCTCCACAGTTGGGGAGGGATGCTGGTTTAATGAGTACGTTTTAAGGATGCTCTAACTTTGATTTGAATTTTCTGACTGTTTATTTGACTCTCCTTTGGGTGGGTTTAGCTTATGAAGAGAAACCAGGGCTAAGCAGTGTCAGAATCATAATTTTTAAAAGGCATATATTATATAGAGTAATCTCCTCTGTATGTTTTTATACACTAAGGATTGCTGTCAGCATAAGCATCTGGAACTGACATTTGGGGATTTACTTAGAATTTGAAGGAGGGCTCCAGAGCAACAAAACTACAAGATTTCCAAAATCTACTGAATTATAAAATTGTCTTAGGAAGAGTTCACTGCTGACTCAATCTAGGATTATATAACTTCATCACCGTGCTCATTGCACCTCCTCCATTCTCTGCAATAAAACGTTTATACCTTCAGTATAAAAAGATAGTTTTGGTCAAACAGGCATATTCAAAGCTGGAAGGCAAGTGCAGCAAACTGAAAAGGGTCTATTTTCCCCTCTGGTCCTGGCCTACCTGTCACCCTACAGCTTCCGAGAAGCAATTTTGAAGGGAAAAAAATAACCCCACAAATCCTAAAAAGATCAAAAAGCCCAAGGGATCACATTCAAAGCAAATGGAACAGAGGCATTGCAGGATCCACTGCTTTCATGGAAATGACAACAGCAGTGTTAGGCCATTGTCAGGCAAGCGCTTTTGTACGGTATGTGCATATGGCATCACAACATATACACACACACAAAAAACAGAGCTTAGAGCAAAACCTGGCAGAGCTCATGGCAAAATACTTAACACACATACATACACACACACACACCAATACCATTGGGAGGGAGACACATTCCCAGAGCACTTTTGAAAATACAATATTTCATCTTTCGACACTTTTTTAATGATTACTCCTTTCCGAAAGTCTGTGTTGTAGAAACCAATTATCTGTCTGTCTATCTGTCCATCGTCTTTCATTTTGAAGCCATGACTACATGCTTCCGGCCTAAGGTTGAAGCTGTCCATTGCTTTCAGTAGGCTGTATAGATTTTTAATTCCTGCTTATTCTTTCTTGCTTGCAATTAATTTGTGCACCCAGCTGTAAGTCTGTGGAGATTCTCAATCATTTGGGACACTCAGTTGTAATTTGTGCCCATTAATAACATGGGCATTGAATCAAATCAAACAAAAGGATGGATTAAGAACAATGATTTTCATCTGCAAAATAATAATGACTATGTCTGCAATTTTTTTTATTATTATCATAGAGCACCTTGTTAGCACACTTTCTATATTAATGGACAGTGGATTAAAAAAAAACTATATATGAGGATGAATGGCGAAATACTTGTATATACTTAATTTTTTAAAGAATGTTTTCCTCTCGTTGATTTTTTCCCCTCTAAAATCTTTTCATTAAGATGAGAAATACATTACGTTGATGTATGGTTTAATCTTAGCCAGACTGTTGTAATGTATTTCTCAGCTATTACTACATGGTATTTAAATAAACATTTGGAAACAGACTCCTGTTTTAAGCGAGGGAAAAGGGCATTCTCAAGAAAGGCATAAAATACAGAATTATTTGTTTAACGCTGGGTCTTCCTGGGGCAAAGCAGTTAATTACCTACTTCATTACAGTCTATGGAAATACAGTGGTTTTAGAGGAGAAGCTGTTTTTCATCTCCTCTTTGTTACACGGTGAGACAGCTGTTCTTACGACAGATCCATTATAGCTTATCACCAGAGGACAGACCAGGAACATCGCGCCATGAAATATGCCTCTTGTCACCACCAGCCAGAACAAATGCTGGAACTCCTCAGAAAGGAAAAGATCTGCTTTTGGAGAGAAGTGGACATTAACTCAAATAGATTGGCTTCATTGATTTTAATGTACGAGGAATTACTATGACACAAAGGCAAGCCATAACTCCCAGCAGTAATATGGATTTCTCCCAGGCGCCCCTTCTTCGGCGCTAATGTATGCAGTTAGCATCCAGGAAGGAAGGATTTGAATGATAAAAGTCATTTCTGGTTTTCCTTTGCACAATGAACAGGCTACTTTTCCTAAAGTCACTACTTTAGGAAATATGATGATATTGTTTTAGAACCAGTATTCCCAATGAGCCTTCTCAATGAGGAAATAATGCTGATGTTGTCAGGGGATATGGATATGATTATTATTTATTTGCCATCCCAGATCAATAAAGTAGCTACGATGAGCCATCTGCTTCCAAACATAGTAACCACAGGTGGGTTCCTACTGGTTCTATCCAGTTCTATAGAACTGGTAGTAACTTGCCAATGACATCACGGAGCCGGTCCCATTTTTGTCTCTGTGGGCGCCGCCATCTTGGATTTTGCTTCTGTGCATGCACAGAAACTAATTTTGGCTTCTGCGCCTGCACAGAAGCTAGTTTTTGATTGCTGCTTGCACGCGCTGAACAAACCGGCAGCAAAAATATCCAGAACCCACCCCTGATAGTGACATTCTTGCCCATGAGGCCAAAGTAAAGATTGTGCCGCTCACTTTGCTTGTAAGGGGAAACTTCCTAATAATGAGGATAATTGACCAATGGAACAGCTTGCCATCAGAAGCTGTGGGTTTAAGTTTTTAAGAAGAAACTGGACAGTCACTTGTCTGGAAAGGTACAGGTTGGAGCAGGGGGTTAGACTAGAAGACCTTGAAGGTCCCTTCCAACTCTATTCTGATTGATTGAATTACTGAAAAAGCTCTTCATATTTTCTTACAAGGGGTGGCTGGACATGCCAATATCCAACTAATCCAATATCCATGCATAGAAATTAGAGATTCTATAAAAGTCACTTGGGAATATGATTTTTAAAAAAAGAGTCTTATAGACTTAAGACAATGATTAAGCATTCTCCTAGTAAGGATGGACTTACTAGGCCTTTATTATAAGAATGGAAGAAAATGTAGCTTGTGGTACAGTATCATTCCAGGATAGATAACAAATTAATTGCCTGTTAGTACATAGATGTCTCTAACTCTGTACCTTCTATCTCTGTAGTACCACAAATACTACAATACTTCTTGTTTTTAGAATGAGAACCGTTTAATCCTTTGAGTATGCTGTGATAATTGCCAGTACTTTAAGTTTCTAATTACACATGGACTATTTTTTGATGTTGCAGAGAAAATTGTATCTGGGCTTGGTTTCTTCTTGGAGGAGAAATCTCTTGTAATTCCATGGATTATCTCCATTTTTCTCTATGAATAATAAGCTGAACCTGACTTAAGTATTTTGGAAATTGCCAATTACCTGCCAAATGGTTGAAAAGTGGAGGACAAGATTTACTCTGCTCTTACATAGAGGTCTCTAACAGCAGGCCTGAATGTGTATCAACCAAAGTCCACCTCATCTACCAGAAGGCTTTTACATGTCTATTTTGGTTCAAGAAGGAAGTAAAAAGCCTGGAGCATTAGGAATATGAGGAGGTTAAGATCCTGGTTTTGTAATACATGAAGAACAATCGTGCCTCAGAGAAAAACAATGGTTTTGTATGCAGAGCCACTTCATGTCACCAAAGGATGATCTTTGCTCAAACAACCAGAGGGGATCTCCTAGCTAAAAAAAAAAAAAAGTGAGATTCTGCCACAGGGAGGAGAGAGAGAATATTAAAGCTGCACTTGGATTTCAGTCACACATTTGCACTTGGAAGGCAGATGCCTCCTGGGTGCTTCAGGGGCTCATTAAATTACGAAGCACTTCATTGTCAATCATGCTGTTCCATGTTGTGGTAAATATGAGTGACCCAGAACACAGACCCGTTAAGGGGAGACAAGTACGGAATGAAACATATTCGTATCACTGGAAGTCTGCTTCCAAGACAAATGGAAGCATGTTTATAACTTTCTCCTTTTAGCGTTACTGACACAAAATTAATGACATGGTTTTGAAATGGCACAATTGGTACAAAAGGTGGAGAGGTCGAAGAGTTTTGGCTTTGGTTGTGCTGGCTGATTTCATAGTTTGAGCCAAACACTGGAAGATCACCAGCTAAGACCAGGTTTTCCTCATTAGAATCCTCTTTACTGTGATTTGCTTAACCCAAACTTTTCCAGAGGTCAGAGGCCAAGTGGAAGGCCTGCAGGCCAATAGTTCTGGAGAACAATCTGAATAGCCTTAGAAAACAGGTGTCAAACTCACATTGCCGTCACAGGATGTTTCTCATCGTTTTTCCCTTTGCGTAGCTGGGGTGGGCGTGGCCTGCGTGTGACGCATCTGGTCTGCGTGCCACCCGTTTGATACTCCTGCCTTAGAAGATCACCCATTTGCAGTTGGTTTTATTACAGATGAACCTTATTGTGATGATCTAAAGTAGTTATAAATATGCACCTATACCAGTGAGCATATGCAAGTGCTAAAGTAATCAGAATTGTGGGATGCTTTTCCTACTAATGGATAAATAACCACCCAAACTATTTTAGTTTTTTTAGTTATGTTATATTCTTTGACAACACCTATCAGTAATGGCTCACTTGGGATGGAAATACCTCAGGCATAACCACTATATGCTATATAACAGTGATGGTGAACCTATGGCACGCTCTTCTGAGGGCACGCGAGGCACTGCTCAGCTCCAGCTGATTTTCGGCCTTGATTTTCATCTGTTTTTCACCCTCCGGAGGATTCAGGATGCTTCCCTGAAGCCTCCGGAGGGTAAAAAAATGACCCAACGGGCAAATTGAAGTCACTTCCATTTTGCCTGTTGGGCTGTTTTTTAC
>JANHFT010001657.1:121732-132988 GCA_032467955.1 Pseudoxenodon macrops
GCTTCTGCCAACCTAGCAGTTTGAAAGCATGTAAAAATGCAAGTAGAAAAATAGGGACCACCTTTGGTGGGAAGGTAGAAGCGTTCTGTGCGCCGTCGGAGTTTAGTCATGCCGGCCACATGACCACGGAGACGTCTTCGTACAGCGCTGGCTCTTCGGTTTTGAAACGGAGATGAGCACCGCCCCTTAGAGTCAGGAACAACTAGCACAATATGTGTGAGGGGTACCTTTACCAAGTTTACCTTTACCTTTAATGCATGAACATGGCCTTATTGCATTCATTGGAGGAAATTGCCTTTTTTTTTTTCTTCTTTCCAAAATTATTAACATTTTGGGGAATAAATCCTTTCTTTTTAGAATTCTGATCTTCTTTTCGTTGTGAGATGATGTTCAGCTGAAGACGCAGGAGACTCTGGCAGCCTCAGACATGAAGATGCTTTCGATGGCTCCTAACAGGATAGCTATACAGGTAGTCCTCGACTTACAACAGCTCGTTTGAATTTACAACAGCACTGAAAAGACTGACTTATGACTGTTTTTCACACTTAAGACCGTGGCAGTATCCCCATAATCACATAGTCAAAATTTGGACACTGGATCATATTTAGGATGTCAGGGGGAAAAAACCTGATTGTGAGCATAGCTGCACTTAATAACAATTGAACAGACAGCAGACCATAAAACGTCTCACTTTAGGATCCAGAGGTATATTAGAATTTAAAGCATAGCTTAATCACATTGCAATGAGGGTCAATCAGACAAGCAGTCAAAAGGGATGGCTTGAGGCCAATTGGGAAAAACCCCCTCATTAGTCAACTTTGTCTTTTATACCTTAAAATCACCAACCACGTGACTTTCGAGATCTGTCCATAATGTCATAGCAACAGGGGCAGTTTTCCATTCCTTTAACCTCAATGATACAACGTGGTTATTTCTACATGTACTTTAAGCATACACTTCCTCTTTCCCCTCATCCTTAGCCCCTCCTCATTTCATCATACAGGGAACTACCTGTGTCCATGTCAGCCACCATTTCATCAGATGATGATTAAAAGAGGACCTGACCTGGGACACTCACATTTCAGCACTGGTCAAAAGGGCCCGGCAAAGATTATACTACCTGAGACTTCTCAGGAAACAACAACTGAATGAAAAACTGCTGGTGACTTTCTACCGCTGCACCATAGAGAGTATTTTAACTTACTGCACCTGTGTATGGTTTGACAATTGCACAGTGGCAGTTAGGACAGTGCTCCAGAGGGTTAACAGAGGTGAATTCCTAACGGTTCGGTCTGGTTCTACCGAACCGTTAGTAACTTGGTAGCCCTGTTAGCTAGAACTGTTAGTGACCCGGGTCTGCCACACCCCCGAGCCAGTTCTTTCGGCGGCACTATAGGCGCCACCATTTTGATTTTTGCTTCTGCGCATGCACAGCTTTTTTTAAGCACTGCGCATGTGCGTGGCCGCAGTGCGCCCCTGACTGAACCAGCAGTAAGAAGATTCATAACCCACTTCTGGTTAACATCATTGCCCAGAGGATCATTGGTTGCCCTCTCCCCTCTTTGGAAGAGCTTTATAGCTCCCGCTGCCTTAAGAAAGTTCAAAGCATTCTTAAGGATCCATCTCATCCTCATCACTCTTTTTTTTGAACTATTACTATTATCTGGCAGACGGTACAGGACAATAAAAAAAAGAACAAATAGGCTGAAGAACAGCTTCTATCCCAGAGCAGTAACTATATTGAATTCTACTGTATAGTGCAATATTAATGCAATATCAGGGGTTTTCAATAGAATGTGAAGGATGTGTGTTTGTGTTTTATTTTTATGGTTATAATGTACACTGAAGATGGCAATTAATTTCATTGTACGAGGTGCAATGACAATAAAGGAAACTAACTAACTAGCAAATGACTCAAATAACTAAGAATAGGACAGAACAAACAAAATTAAATATATGGCAGCCAAGAGAAAATATATAGATATCAATATAGCCAGGAAACTGGGTTATTCATACACATGGAATTGTATGGATATCTGTACAATTGTTTAATTGAAGAACTTTTGATAAGATTGTTTCCCCAGTAGACTGCATTTGCATGTTCTCAAGCTACACCTGAACTTGACCTTTTTAGTAATATTTATTTGAAAAACAGGAGAGCATAAATTCAGAAAAGTATAATTGTTAACATTTTAAATTATGTATGATTTCAGGATGCATGTATTAGGAAGTTCAGTGCGGAAACATTAATTGAAAAATATTGCGGCACCTAGTAAATGAGGAATGTGTAGGTAGGGTATCTTCTCGGTATCAAACATTCCCATAGAAGGGAGAATACAATTGGCTCTTTTGTTCAATTAGGTTGTCTTTATCCAGTTTTAGTACTTGTGTGGAGAACATATCACAATTTAGTTCATATTTATGCAGAAATATTCAAAATTGAAGAGTTCGCAAACTTTTAAGCACCAGTTTATCCAGTTTTAGGACGTGTGCGAAGAACATATCTATCATAATTTAG
Organism: Pseudoxenodon macrops; assembly: GCA_032467955.1. Lineage (NCBI taxonomy): Eukaryota > Metazoa > Chordata > Lepidosauria > Squamata > Pseudoxenodontidae > Pseudoxenodon > Pseudoxenodon macrops. The sequence continues at coordinate 124,251 of JANHFT010001657.1, forward strand.
CTCAGTTCACAAACTTTTAAACACCAGTTTATGCAGCTCAGGATTCAATTGTGGAGTTCTTGGTGTTCTCTTGGTGATGTTGGGCATTGGGCAATGCCTGCAAACGACTAAGCTCAAAAAGTACCAAGAACTCCACAATATTAAGCCTTACCACTGTAAGATATAATCAACTCTTCTTACATCTTGAATTATAGGCCATTCGAAAATATTTTGTGCTGCAGCCCAATCAATTCCTACTTGACATCTACCATTTTCTTCATTTATAGCATTGTTCTTTGCACTTCTTGTTTATAGAGCTTAGTCATTTCAGTTCCTTTTATTTTTTATGGCATTTTAGACACATCCTACAGTTGCTAGTAGCCATTCTCCCCCCCCTTTTTTTTTATAAAGCCAAATGAACATTTGACAAATTCCAGATGCTCCCTGGAGAGAACAAAACATTCCTGTTGCTTCTTGCAAGGTAAGCCAACTGTAGCAGCAGTTTGATTAGGTTGTTCTAGATGGACAGTTTCTATATACCTTTAGCTCTCTTCACATGGAGAACTAAACAAGAGTGACTGCATCTTTTGCTTCCTTTATCCACTAGTTTCCTGAGAAAACTGATTTTCTAGGTTCATTTCAATTATTAGCAATTTGGGGATCATTTCATTAGTAATTTGGGGATAGAAACTAACTTAAGACACCCTGTGGAGTTCTTGATGTGAAAGAAAACAAAGGCATATATGAGGATAAAGAGGGCTGGAACATTACAGAGGCATGGTCATCTATTTTTAACCATGATGATGCCATAATGGTGGTTATTGAGGCTTCGCTCAACCCTGGTAAAGATTGCGGATTTTCTGACTTCAGTTACCTTCCATCTTTATCTCTAAATGGGGTAGTGTGCCCCACAGTTGATGTACAACTTGGGGATCCTTCTGTACACATCCAAAAAACAGGAGACAGCTATAACTAGGAAGGGTTTTGTACAGGTTCATCTTGTGCACCAATTACACCTGGACCAGAGGACCCAACTTATGGTAGTCCATGCTTTAGTTCAGAGTGGGTTCCTACCGGTTCTAACCGGTTCTTTAGAATTGTTAGTAACTCGGCGATGACATCACAAAGCTGGTTCCATTGGTGTCTCCGTGGGCGCCGCCATCTTTGATTTTGCGTCTGAGCATGCAGAAGCAAAATCTGCATTTTTTATTGCTGCGTGCGCGCGAGGCGCAACCCTGAGCAAACTGGCAGCAAAAAGATCCATAACCCACCCCTGCTTTAGTTACTCCTTGGGTGGATTACCTAGTTCTATTCAAGTTGAAATACTATTCAACTAGGTCTACCTAGTTGAATAGCATTTGGAAGCTGCAGCTGGTCCAAAATGCAGCAGTGTGGACTCCGTTGGGCACTTCATGAAATGGCCATGGGACATCTCTGTTTCATAAGATGTATTGACTCTCTGAGGATACAATTCAAGTCATTATTACTTATACAACCTTCATGGCACGGGGGTGGTGGTGTCAGGATAGTGGGAATCTGTCAGGCTTGGTAATTTCTAGTTTGTTGGTTTTAATCCTCTGTATGTCAGTCCAGGGTCAGTTTTATGAGATGGGTTGCTTAAATAAAGAAATAAAAGTGCAATGTCATGATGCAAGTTCCATCCTTTTGTACTTCCTGCATGACATTGCACACTAGATAAGAGGAGAGTTTGAATCACAAAGTATGTGTCATCACTTGCCTGTCCAATGCAGATGGGTAAGAAGACTCTAAGGGTTCCCTTTGACATTATTTGCATGTGTATACATTTTGTAAACTCACAACCCCACCGTGTTCAGGGAAGTGAAAAGGAGCATGATTGGGAGGGAAACACACCTAATAGAATATGTTCTGTCATGACCTATCCCTGTACAAAGGGTGTATAAAAGCCATTGTTAAAACAACAGATTCAACAGAAATATGGACACTGCATCAGAGCCCTGCAAGTCACAACAACAAAATATAACGTAAAAACAAAAATGTAATATAGATTTTTTAAAAAGGGTGAAAGCTAAACTTCTTACGATTTTGGCTTGAAAAATTTCCTGAGACAATGCGTCAAGAAATAAGCCGTAACTGTGCAGTCCCTTAAAGAACCAAAACTGTTTATTGCATTGTTCTGCCAATTTCAACAAGCCCAACTAAGCATCACAACCTGTGCATGAAAGTTTTTTTTTCTTTATCCCTGGACTAAACAAGGTTCTGCCATTTCTTTTTTCTACTTATGAAGCTGGTTTTGGATCTGTATCCTGACTTACCATTTATTAACTACCATGCTTTAATTTGAACCCACATGAAACTTGTCTGTTTCCTATCTTAGTCCTAAGGCAGAATTCTTGCAAACTTCAAGTTTAGCCCTTCTCAATTTCCCTTCCTACTTTGCATATGCTTGGAAACAAAAACAATGCTAGTTTAAAAAGCTTTATTGCCAGCATGAAATCCATAACATGCATATGAGGCAAATTGCCTTCTTAATGGTAGAGAATAAATAAAACGAATCAAGTGCACCATGAAGTAGAAGTCACAACCCGTGTAATGATCTGCTATATAGGAGACTTGCTGTGTAGCATGATTTAAAGTCACTTCTGCATGCTAGCTTTAAATTATGCGTTACAAAGAACAACAAATCAACAGGAAAAGTGAAAGACTAAATAATAAAGCCTACATTTCATTTTGGTATTTTGAAAAAAACAAACCAAAATCTCTTAAGCATACATAAGCACCATTAAGCCTTATGAATGAATCTTTCTCCCCCTCCCCCATCCACATCATTTTAAGGAATGTAAATTACATAGTTAACAATATCTAAGCTTCTGTGACAGGTTTTAAAGCAGCCTAATCAAATGTAATCACTCCTGCTTTCTCTGGCTACTCCACTGATCAATGGAAAGCCTTTTTTAACAAGAACTTGGAAAATGATAAAAGCATTTACCATCATTTTCCCCTCTGCCTTTGACAATGATCTATGTCTCTACAGCTCATCAGTCATCTGTTGTAAAAACACCATGGCACTTTGATCAAAAAGCCAACAATAGCCTCCCATGTGCGGTAGAAATGTGAAAAACTATGAGATAGAAATCACATTTTTTCCTGAACAACAGAACCCCAGAAATGATGTGCTTGAGTTACTTACAAATAAAATAATGTGAAAAGTGATCTCTCCACAGAGCTTTAAAGAAAAATAGACACTGATCCTTTCATTCACCTTTCTGTGCATTAAAACAAACTATACTGTCATGTCACAATGCAGATGGATTGTGGATATATGTGGGCAGTGATAAGGAGACACATACCAAGTGCATGAAAAAGAAATGCCTCTGTTGAAAAATTACCTATATAAAACCCTATATTTATCCTAACAGCTCTAAGAGCAAAATGTGGGAGTCCAATTTTGATTACAAGCTTCTATCTGTGCGGTAGGCAGAGATCTTTAACCTACATTTGTTGAATGTAGTAGGTACACAGAATTATCAGTGTTATGCCTCATTGGATCAATGCAGGATTTTATCTAATTACCTGAGGCATTCCATTTCACACTATAAATGCAAACAATCTTTTACTGGTGCACTCTGGATTTAACACAGTTAAAGACCCCACTGTACCTTAAGAAAAAGGAGCAAAGGGAATGAACACATTTAGAATTTAAACATAGCAAAAACTTATTTTCTTGCAAAGCTGGAGCATATCCTAAATCCATGGAAGGGCAATTTTTTGTGGCATTAGGCATGGCTAAATCTGAATTCCTCCTTTCTCCTATCTTGATGTCATCTCTCCGCTAGTCTACATTATTTTAAAATCAAAGTTAGATACAATGCTTGCATGATTTGCATGCATATTTTTGTAATATTATTATTCTGCAATTAAATTCCCATGTAAAATGCATTTCGCTACTTTCAGCAATATACATCCTTTTGTGCCCATTTATCCAGCTTTGCACTTTGTTCAAAAGTTGTAGCACAACATTCAGAAATGTACAAATACCGGAGAATAACTAAATTTTGATTTGGAAAATTTTAATCAGATAAATTTGCACTGGAATGAGAACTAAATGAATTTCTCATCCGTTTCCAGAAACTCCTATTTAGGTTTTAGCTGAGAGTAAAATCAGAGAGAAATCAGAGAGTATTCCTAGAACAGAATTATTTAAAAAATATTAATCTTTGACATTTCTATTGCCATTTAATAACATAAATAGAATATAATTCTTTATTGGCCAAGTGTGATTGGACACACAAGGAATTTGTCTTTGGTGCATGTGCTCCATGCACCAAAAACATTCTAGATAGTAGTATATATCCACTAGGAAAATAACTTGATTATGACCAACTGTATTACAAGTTTTTGACTGTTCCAGATTCTTAGGCTTGTTATGTGTAAGCAAAAATATAACAAAATAAAGGAATGAGGGAAGAGACATGATGAAAACCACCAGGTTTCTTTTTGAGATGAATGGAAGAAGTGCTTTGCATGTTTAAAAGAGAATTTACCATACTGAGTAAAACTATTATTATCCATTTCTGAATTCTGAATTAACCAGTTAAATACTGTATATGAGTTGTGAATGTGGCTGCTTCTTACACTAGCACTGATGTTCTGTTGATTGCGAAAGAAGCAGTTGTATTATGAATGCCATCTAAATCAAGGGTGTCAAACTGGTGGTCCACGGGCCGGATGCGCCACAGGCAGGCCATGCCCACCCCAGCTCCGCGAATGAGAAAAACATCATGAAATATCACATAACAGCAACGTGATGCTGGAAGTTTCACACCTGTGTTCTAAATGATTTAGGCTTAACAACAACAAAATAAAAGAGTTGGAAAGGACTTTCTAGTCCAGGGCTGTCAAACTCATGGCCTGTGGGCCGGATGTGTCATGTGCTTGCCATGCCCATGCCCAGTTTAGTAAAGGGGAAAAAAGTTGTGATACGTCACGTGACGATGCCATGACAACATGAGTTTGACACCCCTGTTCTAGTCCAACTTCCTACTCAAGCAGGAAACCCTATACCCGTGGTGGCATGCAGAGCCATATCTGAGAGCACGCGAGGCATGTGCGCACTGGCCAGCTGATTTTTGCTCTTCCAGAGGATGGGGGTAGGCCTTTTTCACACTCTCCAGGTTTCAGAAAAGCCTCCTGAAACCTGGGGAGGGCAAAAAAACAGCCCAATGTGCCTACCAGAAGTCCGGAGGCTTCAGTGAGGCTTGCGCACATGCGCAGGGAAGGCAGCGTGGGGTGGTGGTGGTTGTGCACACATGCAGGGGGGAGGGCATTGCATTATGGATGTGGGCATTTGCGCATGTGACACCCCCCCACGCTGCCCCTGCTTTTGGCACGCAATGGCAAAAAGGTTAGTCATCACTGCCCTATACCATTTCAGGCAAGTGGTTGTCCAACCTCTTCTTTTCTTTCCAATGTCTTAGCTTACCTCTATAACACAGAAAGGAGGCACTCTGCAGAGGTTCCAATGGCCCAAAATACCATTGGATACACATAAGAGGAATTTTAAAGTGAAAAGGGCCAGTACTAAGCCAAATGGATGAAGCCTCTCAATTGTTCTTTGGAAAGATACACCTGTCCTTTTATCCTATTCAGTACAATGCTTTGGCCAAACTATTTAAATTGTGAGCATTATCAATATATTTCATGTAATGGTGTAATATGCAGCGCTCTGGAGTCGGAGTTGAGGAGTTGGAGGAAATTTTGGGTACCTGGAGTCGGAGTCGAAGTCAGAAGTACAAAAACTGAGGAGTCGGAGTCGGAACATTTATCTACCAACTCCACAGCCCTGGTAATATGAGCAACAATATGCTTATTAATAAGGCAGTGAGTAGACAAAAAGAATCCTCACTTGCATAAAATAAGTTAAGCAAATCTGGGATAAAATTGGACTGAGTTTCACTCGGTTTGACAATGGTCAAAATATGCCCAAACTGATGGGTATTATTTTGACTGTTATGAGGGAATTTTGGGTGCCTTGGGCCAGACACTCTTTCTCAGCCCAACCCAGTTTACAGGGTTGCTGTGTGGAAAATAGACAGGCAGAATAAAAATCTAAAGCTTTGCACCTGAGAATCAGAATTTTTGTATGATGATAGAAAATATAGTAGACCTCAATGGTTTGGGATAGTTACAAGTGATTGTATGATATGCTTTCAAAATTTACTGAGAATCATTTTCACTCAGATCCCAAATTAGAAAGGTGCTACTGGGGTCTAAGAAAAGCAAAATAACATTTTATTTCCTCGTAGAGTCATATTTTGTGCTTCAATTATGAAGACTTCAATGCTTTTTCACACATAAACGCTTCTTGATCCAAAATTTGGATGCCAAAGTATTCTTATTTTCTCAATGTATAACTAGATGACTGTATTTCACATGCTTCTGCCTAACATGATATAAATATATCTCAAGCTATGTTTTTCAGCAGACGGTAACCGTTAGGAAAATAATTCTGAATATTAGCAGGTGAAGTAGTCCTGAGGAAAACGTAATAGGATTCAAGCAACCCATTTGCAGAAGATTCCTTAAAGAAAAGGACCAATATTAAATGTATTTATATTAGTAAGTAGAATATTTTCTTCAGCATTTTTCAAGGTAGAAGTCGTATAGCTTCAAGTCTTATATTTCCAACTATACAGGACTTTTTGTCTGCATTTAAACAGTCTCTTTTTTTAAAATAGCATTATAACAGTTTATTCCCAATTCAGGATCAACTAATACTCATTTTAATTAAGTTTTGAGTAAGAAATTTTTAATTTAAAACAAATCATATTGCAATCCTGACCTGAAGTAATAATCTATATAAGACAGATGAAGATAATCAGAATTTCTATTATTAGTTAAGCATGACTTGTTTTATTAAATGTCTAAAAGTGAGAACTTAGTCTAGGCATTTTCTGGGAATAGCACTAGAGAAATTAGTTCTATTAATGCATTCCAGAGGGAAACACTATCTTGACATAACATCTAATGCAATTCCCACAAGTGTCCCAAATATGGAAAGTTATTTGGGAGCCTTCTGAAGTAAAAGACATGACAAATATTTTTAAAAGGCTATAAAAATCAGGATGAGATTCCAAAGTAACTTTTTACATCTTGCAACAAAGAACAGAACAGGATGATACAAAGTAGTCCTTGACTTACGACCACAATTAGGACCAGAATTTTCACTGCTAAGCTAGGTGGTTGTTAAGTGAACCATACTCAATTTTATGACTTTTTTTGTCATGGATGTTATGTGATTCACTGTTGTTAAGTGAGTCAATCCAACTTCCCCCATTCACTTTGCTTGTAGGTCACAAATAATGATCACATGACCTCAGGATGCCGCACTTGTCATAAACACATGGCAGTTGCCAAGCACCTGAATTCTGATCATGTGAGGATGCTCCACTGGGCATATGTGTGAGAACTAGTGGTTAGTCGTTTTTTTCAGTGGCATTGTAACTTTGAATGGTCACTAAGTAAACCGGGTTGTTAAGTCAAGGAACACGTGTAGTTGACGTTAATTAAAAGCAACCTCATCATGCATCCCAGTTTGTCATGGTTTTTTGCCCCGTGTGGACATCCTGGTTGATTTACAAAAAATCTCAATGCAAACTAGAAAAGCGGAATGTGGACTTGAAGTCATCTACCAAAGATGTTCACACTTTGAGAGCTTAAATTATTAAATCCTTGATTCCCCTTTGTGTTGTGGCCCGCCAGCAGCCAACGGAGCTGGCAGCAGATTCGGACAGTGAGGAGGTTGGGGAGGACCATGGGGCAGTCCTGGAGTCTAGGGAAGGCTCGAACGAGGGCTCTGTGTCGGAGGCAGAGAGGGAGCCAAGGCCATCTGGTAGTTATTTGCTGCCTCCAGAGCCTCCGAAGTCTGACATCAGTGAGGCAGAAGAACAGCTGAAGCCTGTTCCCAGTGTGTGCATGCTCAGAGCTTCCAGAAGGCAAAAACAATTAAGAAAACAGGGTTGACTTGGGAGTAAGGCTTGGAGATGATTGGCCCCTCCCATAACACATAAAAGAGGAGCGAACGGGATGTGAGCTTTTGCAGGAAGCAATTAGTTCATCTGGTCAGTTCAAGCGTTGAAAAGTTCTGTTTGACTCTGTGCCAAGTTTGGTCTTTCCCTGCGTTTGGCAATTAGTTCTCTGGCAGCATTCCAAATGAGATAAGGTAGGTATTTGTAAACATTCCCCTGAAAGACTGTTTGTGAAGCAGTGTAAAAAAAAAAGAGGTTTTGCCGGGACTAAGATTGTGCTTTATGCTTTCTAAGGTAGCCTAGGTTAGAACACTTTGTCTTTAGAACTATTGGGTTAACCACCTGACACACCTGGAATAAGTTTCAAAAGAGTGCTAAACCCATATTCTGCTTTGACCTCATAAGCCTATTGGTCATAATCCTTATCCAGGTTTAACTGTTTTAAATATGTAAGCCCAATTCAAAGATTTTATAACACTACCTTTGGAATTCCGAATACTGAAGCTTATCTTTTCCTCCTTTTCCAAAAAAATGGACCAGTAACATGGTGTTGATATCAGTACCTTCCATTTCTGATTCCTGCAAGCAAGTAAAAACAAATCAGGAGTTAACATTTGGTGGAATACTTCCAGATGAATTTGTACTTTTGTAATCCTGTCGTAGCTGTGGCAAATTTAGCATACTAAAAAGCAGAGACATCACCCTGCCAACAAAAGTATGTATAGTCAAGGCTATGGTTTTCCCAGTTGCAAT
>JANHFT010001658.1:0-13754 GCA_032467955.1 Pseudoxenodon macrops
CTCTATAGCGTTGTTTTGAGGGTAGGAGTTGAAACAATTTATGTCCAGGATGCGAGGGGTCAGTAAATATTTTCATGACCCTCTTTTTGACTCGTGCAATGTACAGGTCTTCAATGGAAGGCAGGTTGGCAGTAATTATTTTTTTTGCAGTTCTGATTATTCTCTGAAGTCTGTATCTGACATTTCTACAATTCTGTTTTCACTTTGTCATTATGAGGTACTGAATGTAGTTAATAAGAAAAAAATGAATTTCAACAACTGTAGAATCAGGCTACAACATAACAAAACTGGCAAAACTGAAAATGGTCTGAATACTTTCTGAATGCATTGCACATGGCTTATAAACAATTAAAACAAATTTAAAAATAAGCAGAAAAAAATCCCTACAATTCAAAAACAAGAAAAATATAAAAGCATAAAAATATAAATAAAATACATAAAACTAATAGCATATAATCTCATTGATCAAAACAATCAATAGAGCCATTGTATCAGCTCTACCTCACTTCCAGGTACCCAATAATATTCTAAGACAAAACTAGAAGAAAATATGTGTGCAGAAGGACATATCACTCCTCTACAAATGTATATAGCAGTAAGCATAAATAAAAGGTTATGTTCCAAGCCTTCCCAGTTGTTTAGAAACAAAATGTATGCTATGTTCATTACCATAATGTATTTTTTAAAGCAATGACCTATCATTTTAAAGAGGGATGGAAACATTTGATGTTAATTTATATCACATCAGACTGAATTATGTGACCTTTTCAGAATTAACGGAACCCAAAAGTGACAACACACAAAAAAAGTCAACCTTAAAGCCAATTACATTAATAAGACTTGATGTGTAAATGGGCCTTTATTATTATTTTTTAAGCAAAGATGAAATACGTCTGAGGGTTTTTTTAAAAGGAGGAGATGTCTAAGTACACATCCAGTAATGAAATCACAGTCAGCCTAGTAGCTGATTAAGGTTAATTTGAATCACATCAATATGAATTAACTTGGCCTTTGCAGAATGAACAACACCTTTGTACTGACATGATCAATTAGTCTTTTTAACTTTATACATCTGCTCAGAAAGGTTAGATTTATTAGTTACCTGGATATTAGGATAACAATTCATAGATTTTAAAGAACAGGTTGTTAGTTTTGTCCAGCAAGTCTACAGAAAACAATATATATAACAGTGTAAAAACTTTTAATAACAATATGATATTCAGGTGGCTGAAAAATGGACACAGCCAATAAGAAACTATGCTTGCTTTTATTGTAAAGAACTGTAATCATGTAAGGTATGTTCCAAAGCTTTTTCAAAAGGCAACTGGTCCTTGTTTTTCATTCATGATGTTTCACTTTTCATCCAAGAAACTTCTTCAGTTCTGTTATGGTTGACAATATTTGAGTATTCAAAATTAATATTTAATAAACTTATACTGGAAATGTAACCAAAAAGAAGGATATTTTACCATGCTTGGTAGCCATGTAGAAAAGCTTCCCCCCCCAAAAAAGTGAACTCAATAACATAGAATAAATCATAGGTTTTTAAAGACACATATACACTCTTATATCCCTAAGAGTAGCAGAAATATCCAACTTTACTCACAATGGATGAATGGATGAATGGATGGTGAAAATGGTGGAATTTGCTGAGACAGCCAACTTGACTGCTTTAATTAAATATAGGACACTTTCTAAATGTACTGATAATTGCAAAACCTTTATTAATCCTTTGGAAAACAGATACATTTTTATGATATTTGGTTTTGGGATTTATAAAAAAATGAATTATAAAGACAATGTAAATAATGCTGTACCCATAGGTAAAGATGTGATTGTATATTTTATAAGAAAGTTGGATGTCACCACTTTATAAATCTTCCTTTTTGATTTCTACAACTTGGTCTTTGCTTTTATTCTTTCTTTCATTTTTCTTTTTCATTCTAAATAGTAGTTCTTGTTGGTTTTTATTCTGTATTAAAAATTATAATAAGATTCATGTTAAAATAATGAGATATCTGATCTAATTTGGAACCACTGAAAACCAGGGTCTTAAATTACATTGATTAGAGCAATACCGTATACAATTCCAGTTTTCTTCTTTTTTATGGTTGTGATGCTTTAAAGTGTTATTGTAAGGATATAGAAGTTATTGTTATTCTAACAATCCTGGCTCCTCAATATTTTTATCTGAAATTGTCTCCTGAAAAGATTTTCCAGTTATAGCTTCCACTGACCTGCAAATGACCTGCAGAAAACAAGAGAGATTGATGATTTCTGGGAAAGGATTTTGAATAACGAATTACAGGACACTTACAGAAACCCTTCAAGTAAAGATAATTGCCACCTATAGAATTTAAGCCAAGCTTTTTAATTTAAATGCCTGTGCCTCTCTGCTCAGTTTTTATTTTTCTGTTCTCCAGTCATTGCTAATTCTCTGAAGCATGTTAACGTACTAAAAGTGCAAACCTGAACAAACATGTTTATTTAAAAATAATCATACGAAGAAACTGCACAATCATCCTAGATTTGGTTACAATGATGGTTGGAACTTTTAAGTATTGGTTTTGCTCTCAAACTCTGCTGTCAATGAAATCTGTATTTTTTGCTCCATTAGCTTTCTAGGACCAGCCAATTACAAATACCCATGACATTTTAAAAAAACAACAAAGCGATTTAAAACAAATGAAGAACTGTTACTTTCTCATACACAATGCTTTTATTTTTGCAGTTTGAACATTTGCATGCGATAAGAGCAGCTTCTGGTTTTATGACTATAAGCCATTTCCATATGATATTGTATCCATTAAATATATATAGCAATTCAGATCCAAAATGGAAAAGCTGTTTCTGAGGAGGCCTTGTGACCTCTTCCTCCAGCTTCCCTGCAACAGTCAACACTTCCTGAAAGATGCCGTATTATTTTTATTTTTTTAAATGTCATGATAGTAGCATAGGTATAATAAAATATGTGTTTGAATTAAGAAAGCATACTAAACAGAAAGTGGGTGCATGACTACTGTCTGAAATGTTATGTGTAATAACTAACTAAATAACTAAATAAAAATATATAATGTGTGCATTTATTTAAGGCGCATTCTAACAAAGTTGTACCCAAACAATAAGCATTAAGTAAACAACACACACACACACACACACACACACACTATACATGACCTTAAATAACAAATGAAGTATGATAGACTGAATTGATGTTCTCATGCTTTTTTCTCTTGTGAGATCAAGTCTGGGAGTACTATACAAATGGGAATTATGTAAAAAATTCTGCACTGAAAAGTTATATACAGCATTTTTATACTTTATCTGCCAATGTATTGGCATAATAAAAACCACTTTAATCAGTTTCTCAATCCAGTATGAGAGACGTTTGAAAACATACATACAAACACAAAACACACAACTACTGTAAATATCTGCTTATTCTTGGTTTTTATAGTGTCTTCAGTTTGATGTGTGCATTTTAATGACATAGGCTTGAATTTCAAAATTGTACAAATAAATGAAAATAAAAATCATACAAATAAATAAAGATACATCTATGTCTAGACATATACAATGCTATACAACAATGCTACTAGAGAAAGAAAATAATGTTTATTAGTTTGTGTAAAAAAAAGAACAATTTTCTTAACACTATCTGTTTTGTATTTATATTTTTAATCAATTTGTAAGGTACCCTCAGAATTAATGACTGCTTCTTTATCATAAACATGTTGAGACAGTGTAGACATAAATACCTGCCTTTTAATTATATAATATAGTTGTCTGCCTTCATTTGTGCTAGTATGTATCATTTCCTACCACAAAAGTTCATCAGACTAATTATTATTAATCCTAATAATACAAACAGACCAACAAACCAAGTCACATCCTATGACAATCATTAATTTTAAAAAGGGGAGACAGCTAATCTGTCTCCACCTTTTAAAGTCATATTGTGGGAGAAACATTTGCAATAAATTACATTGATGCTCAATTACTATTAGAATTATCCACTCCGCTACTTGAAGTTTCAGCATGTAGTATGCTTTCCATTTAACTAAAGAGCAAGAATATCAGAAAACTAAATACTGAAAAACTGAAAGACAATTCAGGATGATTTTGTTTTAAACCCCTCCCTTTTTTTGGTTGTCTCCCACTTATTTCTTTTAATTCTCTCATTTCGTCTAATTCTAGATCCATTTTTTTACCATACTCTCTAGTTTCCTGTCTTCTCTTTTTCCCCGTTCATTGTTTTATTTTATTCTTATCTTTTCTAGCCCCTTCTTCTATTCTCCTTGTGCCTTTCTTTTCCTCCCATTTGTTTCCCATACCATCTAAGATCTTCCCCTTCTGCTCTAGATTCTTTTTCACCTTCAATATTATTATCATCTCTTTATTATTTTTTATTTCTTGTTGTTTGTTGTCCAATTCCACTATTTTTTCCACCTTTTCAGGATCTTCTGTAGTTTCCTTGTGTGTCTGGCTTGCTTTTATTATTCTTTGTATTATATTCTGCAGCTTTAGTTCTATACGATCCATATCTCCATGTAGTTCCTTGAACTCCATCCGTTGATTTTTAAAAACGTCTTTAATATCCTGATGTATCCATTCCATGTCTTTTGTCTTTTTACAGTACAGCCAAATTTAAAGATATTTAATGAGAGAATCTGGGGATTTTACCACCTTTTCTTTCTTCTTTTAAATTTGTTCAATTATGTTATCCAAAAGAAACAAAGGTTCCAAGGATTACACCATTTATTTTCTTTTTAAAATGTCACTCTTGCCTCCGTGCTCTGTTTCTCTTTGTTATTCTTGTAGTCCAATTTTGTAATCCAAATTTGATTATTTTATATTTTGTATTCCAATATATATGGTGAGTAAGTAATGATTGTTTGATTATAATAAAGTAAAGACAAATCCCGATTCGAATTTCACATGAGAACAAGGCACTGGGACTGCATATGAAACCCTCCTTTTAACATTTGCTCTTCTGTTCAAAATATAAAAATGTTAGATACAAAACAATGGTAGAAATTTCAATAAAAATGCATGCTAAATGTATTTTATTCCTGGTTACCTACTTGATAAGGACTTTAATTTATCTATACAACAAGCAAGAAATAAGATGATATACAATAAATTAAATATATTAAAAAAATATTACAAGAGAAACTCACTTCAAAACTAGACCTAACTGAAATTTGTTTTACATACACACATTATCTTAATGATAGTTTATTTTATTGATGCTTCTTTCAATATCTGCTGCAAAGATAATAGAAGTACAGCTGAGTCATAATCAACTATCATGAGGGTTAATGGAATAGGAATGATAGTTCAGTCATGTAGTAATGAAGCCTGTCTACTTTCATATCATAAAATCCATTATGGCTATATGGGAAAGTGTTAAATGGACTTATTATGGACAGAACTAAATTAGACTTGTTACTGTAAGCATGATTTGCCTCAATTTTATCAGCAGGATATGTCGACAGCTGGTTTGAATTTCTGATATTATATATAAGTGATAACTAAACATCTAATTTCAAATTGCATCTATTTTCAATTCAGAAAAAAAAGTACTATTCACAGTGATCTTGAATATCTCAATTCACTTAGGATTGTTTTTATAATATTTCTCACAATATTTGATGTAAGTGATTTGGTGCTCATTGTAAAATAGATACATAAACTGTAAAAACATGCCAGTGTTTTATGACTATATGAAAGTAACTTCAATAAACGTCTACATTTTAACATGGATCATGTTTAATCCATGATATTAAGCATCTCCCCCAAGACCTGCTATACTGCATTATCATGACAATGGTGGGGATCTTCCTGACATGGATGAATGAAGAACCTGAGGAGTTTCTATCCAGAGTTTATATTCCCATAAGTGTTAACCAAAGTGTGAAGGTCATCTCAGCTGTCCCAGTGGCTCTGCTGAAGCAGGCAAGACAATAACAATGTAGGAAATGCTGAACAATCACTTTAGTGACAATGACAAAGGCATCAATTCATAATGAACAGGATAAGGCAATGGTAAGCCACTTCTGTGTTTATAAAGAAAACCACATGGTTTCATAAAAGTGATTGATAATATAGTGTCATTCCATTTGCATTTATTTATTTATTGTCATTGTACGTATATACACAGTATACCCATTTGTATAACACCCAGAAGCCAGAACAACACACATGACAATCCCCAAACATCCCCACCCATGAAAAAATTCCCCATCCCTAACCACACAAACATCCACACATATGGATGGTCATAGTGTACTCAATATGCTATTGAAAATTAGGTGAAGATGATTTGGAATACTAACAGTGTGTATGACATGGATAGATTAAGGTCTTTGGCTCATGTGGTTGCTTATGTCATCACACAGGAAAAGAAAATCTGATGCTGCAAAAAATAGACTTACAATAGGAATGTAGAATGTAAGAAGCATGAAACGCAGTGAAAAATGAAATGAAGCGATTATAATTTGACATCTTAGGCATCAGTGAATTCATATGGACTGGAACCGGACTCTTTCATTGACAAGATCACACAGTTTATCACTCAGGACATGAAAAACAAAAACAAAATGGTACAGCCTTTATAATTAGCAAGGATAATATTAGGCTTCATTGCCACTAATAATGAAATAATGTTGATTAGACCTCTGGACAGCTATTTTAAAAGGATAGTTATTCAGATTTCACATAATAGGCTTCAACCACTGGTGCAGAAGAAGAAGAAGAGGTTGATGACATCTATTCATCTATTCATCCAATTCAATTCAAAATTCATAGGACATGCAAGTAAAATGTGCTGCTGTGATTGGAAACTAGTATGCCAAAGTTGGAAATATGAAAGAGGAAAATGTAGTTGTATTCTATGTTTTAGAAAACTGAAATGAATCAAGAAATTGACTAAACAATTGTTGTATTTCTTCATAGTTAATTCTAGCTTCAAACAACCAAAATAATGCTTCTATTATACATAGACACCCCCAGATGATGCACATAGAAATTAGATTAACTATTTTGTTAAAATATGGTGGAGGAGCTCAAAGCTATAGCATCAAAGAGAGGGCCAAGTGCTGACTTTGGAATAGATCACAAACAGTCCATGTGCAAGCTCCAAATAACCTAAAAAAGAAAAAGAAAGCCATTCAGTTTCCACAATACAATCTTGAACATGTACCTACCATTTTCAAGGATAACATCAGGAATCATTCTGAAATCTGACACTAATTGTTGGAAAACCAGAGGAATTAAAGAATGAAAGAAGGTGTTAAGAATGAATGTGAAAAGACAATGACAAAATGGAGAAAGAGAAGGATATCAGAACAAACCATGGAAATTGTCAAGAAGAGAAGCCAATCAATATTTTTAAAAAGTATTGCAGAAAGAAGCTTAATAGTTTCAGAGAGCTGATAGAAGATACATGAAGCAGTATTTCAACATCTGTAAATACATTGAAGATGTACACCAACAGAAAAGCAAGAAAAGTTTTACAAAAGATCTCTGAACTCAGAAGAAAGTTTTGAAGTTGAATTGGTATGCCAATGGACACATCATAGCTAATTTAAAGGAGATATTAGGTTCTAATATTCTAATATTTTGTAGCAGAAGGATTTCATCAGGTTAGTGATCAGATTAGCATCGCTAATATGTATGCTTCAGCAACAATATATGATGGGCTCTTAAATCTAAAGAAAGAACCAATATGCAAATATTTAACAAATAGGAATTATGTTGCATGAAACTCATATCCTTACTTAAATAAATGATATGTTATATAATCATTGGCTGCATAGTTCCCTCTGGAATGGAAAACATCACAAAAATAATGACGATGTTTGCTACTTATTTCTTTATTCTATGCATTGGATGTGAGTTATATATAAAAGCTAAACATATAAAAAGAATGTGTATTTGTATTAATTATACATGGTGTATATTCAAAAATTATATTGTTATAATTGAAGTTTTCAAGTTATTGTACACCTTTAACTAAATCAATTTGTTTAGATAGATTTATATATATATGTATATAAATGCTACATTCATTTTCAAATACAATTATTTTTTTGGGGTCGCGCTTTGGAAATCAAGATGTTAATATTTAAGGCCTTGCTGCTTTGGTTTAACGGGCTGTCAACTGTCCAGGCACTTTTAGAACAAAGCAAGACATGTCTTTAATCTTCAAAGAAACAAAAGTAAAGTGAATAAATGCATTGATTTGCTAGAAGGTAAAAAAACAGGGGAATAAGAAACAAGACTATATTCCATTCTCAAATTAGATCCAAGGACTAAAGTTCATCATGCATTTAATATATTTACATACTTTTTC
This sequence comes from Pseudoxenodon macrops, assembly GCA_032467955.1. Lineage (NCBI taxonomy): Eukaryota > Metazoa > Chordata > Lepidosauria > Squamata > Pseudoxenodontidae > Pseudoxenodon > Pseudoxenodon macrops. The sequence continues at coordinate 8,357 of JANHFT010001658.1, forward strand.
AAAAAAAGAGAATGTTCTCATTATTTTAACTCAAATCTTGCCAGGATATCAAATATTAAATGCTGAATTTTACCAGCTCTATCATTTTACTACCCCATTTGTTTGAAAACATTTCATGTTATGTTCATATAATCGTATATTCACATCAAACTTTAGAAATAGAGTCCACTGGAACATTTTTTATAGTTTAATGTGATATAAACATTTATAGAATAGATCAATCAATCTGGATTAACAATGACAGTTGTTCTCTAGTTACATATGTTTCCATATTTGTTCATAAATTTCCATATTTATATTAAGGGAAGACAACTTAACAATCAAAAGCACAAAGCACTAAAGTCCTTGGAGTCCAATGATCATGAAAAAATTGACAGGAAATTATAACTTTTAATATGCCAGAAGTGGAGAGTTCATAAATATATAGGAGAACAATTGTTTTAGTTTAGATTTTATGCTTCTCTGATTCACATTTTATCTGCCTTTAGCAATGGTTTCATGGTCAATAATTATAATATATATTTGTGCATGCATGCATATGTCTCTTACTGAATGCCTATCTCATGAATTCTAGTCCACAAAGAAAATTTCTGATTTTCTTTGAAAATGATTGATATTATATATATCATTGATATATTATATATATATATATATATATATAAAGATAAAAGCAGTGTAAGATTCTTTAACACAGATAAAACAGTTTGGAATTTAAAAAAATCATTTCCCCCCTAGTGGTATTAGGGGCCACAGCTGTGCAATCCAAGATGTTGTCTTGACTTTTTTGACTCCTTTGGCACATGTCACTGATTTTTGCTTATTTAATGCTGAAATTAGGGTTTTTTGAGGAAATCATTCTGGTTTGAGATCAGCCGAGAAAGCATTTTGCCTCTTTGGAGGCATATGAATCAGTGGTGAAATCCAATTGTTTTTACTACCGGTTCTGTAGGCATGGCTTCGTGGGCGTTGAGTGGCTTGGTGGGCGTGGCTTAATGGGCATGGCAAGGGAAGGATACTGAAAAATCTCCATTCCCAACCCACTCTGGGGCCAGCCAGAGGTGGTATTTGCCAGTTCTCCAAACTACTCAAAATTTCTGCTACTGGTTTTCCAGAGCCTGCCCAAACCTGCTGGATTTCACCCCTGATATGAACCCTGAGCGACAAATATTCTCTTCTATCCATAAATTACAATTGGTCATCATATTTATTGATCCCTCTAATAAGTAACCTGTGCAGATCAGAGGTGGGTTTCTACCGGTTCAAACTGGTTCTATAGAGTAGGTAGTAGGCCACTGTTGATGTCACAGAAACGGTTCTGGTCCGTGGGTGCTGCCATCTTTTTTTGTAGATTTTTGTTTTTTGGGGGGGAAATATTTTTTTTCCAATTTCCCCCCGTTTTTTTTCTTATGCGCAGAAGCCAGGTTTCCAGCACTGTGCATGTGTCACCATCTTGTTTTGCCCCTTTTTTGGGTGGGAGTGTTTATAATTATTTTGTACTGCACGTGCAAAGCACATGCCCACCCACGAGGCACGGCCACACGGTGCGGGAGACAGCAAACCGGTGGCGAGGTAAGTTAGAACCCACCCCTGATACAGATGGATCATTCTGGAGAGTTTTGTAGTCAACAGGACATGTATTTAAACGTTTAGCCATCTGATAGGTGAAATAAAAAATGTAATTGGATGTAAAGAGCCAGGGTTACTGCAAATTTAACAGGTTCCAGTCAAAAGGAGTCAATCTCTTCTTCCTTTTCATTCTCACACACAAGCCCAGCATGTCTGGCTAAAAATACAGCTCAGGCAGAGAAACATAAGGACAATCCAAGGGTGTCCAAAGATACCCTGTCAATCGTCCTGGATTTCTAAACAGATGAAGGTTTTCTTCAGATGCGCTCAGAGAGTTCCTTAACTGTAAAAAGGAGGCGAATAAGAGGTGCAATTATTCAGGGCAGAGAAAGCCATTTATTTAAAGCCATTTCTGGTTCTTGTTTTAGCTGAAAGCTAAAAAGTAGAAGTGATTAAGAGGATAGGGAGCCTTCGGCTTTCCAACCCAAATCAAACAAAGAAAGGTTTTTTGGGGGAGAGGAATTCACTAAGCAGAGAAGGATAGCACAGCCCTCATCTCAGACGGTTCTCTTCTTTTCCTTGAGGTCATCCTCTAGATCAGGGGTGGGTTGTGAATATGTTTCCTGCTGGTTCGCTCAGGGTTGCTCTGTGTGTGTGTGTGTGTGCGCGTGCGTGAAGTGCGCACACACGAACATGAGCAGCAATAAAAAACTAGTTTTTGCGCATGCGCAAAAGCAAAAAATCCAAGATGGCGGTGCCCACGGAGACACTGATAGAACCAGCCCCGTGATGTCACTGCAGAGTTACTACCCGTTCTATAGAACCAGTAGGAACCCACCTCTGCTCTAGATGTTTGAAAGGTCAGCTTTATCCTCTCTTTTTTTCCCTTTTTCTTTCTTATCACTTTTTTCTATGGTCACTGGGTTGTTTTTGTTTTTTTTGTACAAAATTTATTCAGCACACATTAAAAACATTGAACACAGTGTAACCGTCCTGGCATTATCTTTGCCATACATACTAAAATATCATGTGAATTAATATATATCTTACTGTTTATAGATATTTAATATTTACATATTACATATTTAATATTTACATATTACATATTTACATATTACATATTACATATTTACATATTACAAATAGCATTTTGTAATTACATATGTACATTTCCTAAGTTCTCAATTTTGTAACTTCTAATTATTCCTTATTTTAGGTTCTTCTTTTCCATCCCAACCATCGATAAAATTTGTTCCCTGTCTCATAATATTCTGTTTCTCCCTTATTTTTCAATTGCAAAGTCAATCTATCCATCCCCGCACAGGTCAAAATATACTTGATCACTTCCTCTTCATTTGGGATTTCCTTGTTTTTCCATTTTTGGCCAAAGACCATTCTTCCTGCTGTTATAATATGTATCATTAAATAGATTACCCCTTTTTCTATGGTCACTGTTGATGCCTTAGCAACAGAGAAGAAGAAAAAAACTTTTTAACACACACACTTTAGGAAATTTACAGAAATTTCAATTTTTAAAAATTTTAAACTTACAGAAGATTCAGTTGATATTTTTCAAAGACTCAGGTTGTATCCCCCCAAAAAGGAAGGTTCTACTTTATGTAATGAAAAGATCCCCAAATTAAAACTTCATCATAAATTGGTCCGTGAAAGAAGAAGAGGAGGAGGAGGAGATATTTAGTATTTTGGTAGACCTCCTGATATGGTTGAACTTCAATTGCCACCATTCCTATTCACACTATCCAATGATACTTTATGTAATGAAAAGATCCCCAAATTAAAACTTCATCATAAATTGGTCTGTGAAAGAAGAAGAGGAGGAGGAGGAGGTATTTAGTATTTTGGTGGACCTCCTGATATGGTTGAACTTCAATTGCCACCACTCCTATTCACAGTATCCAATGATGATTAGAGATAAAGCATAATAGGATTTGAAAAACCTCACATTTCCTGTCGGTTGAAGCAGAAATTATTAGCATGGGGGGATGGAGGGAAAGAACAAAGAAGTCAGCATAAGTTTGCCGTTAAGATCTCTTGATAGTAAACCATTCATGTCTACTAATTAGCAGTGTAATTTCATTTAGGTAAGAATTTATTTTAAAAGTGTTGAGTGAATCCTCGTGGTTTTTCTTTGACCTACATCAAAGAACCTGCATTCTTTAGTAAACAGGGCAGCTAAATAAACACCATAAGAGTCCCAGATCTTTTGCTCCCTACCCAGCCCTTCTGTGAAGTCGTTCAGTCTGATATACAAACCCGGTTCAGATGTTCATTGCCACAGTATTGAATTCGCTCATCCAGATACAATGTCAAAGAATCCCGTTCTATCCAAGTACATCACATTAGATTTTCATTGGCAGGACCAGATGCTTTGATGTTGGCATCAGCCTGGTGTCTCTCTTGGCTGCCCTGCTGAAGGTGCTGGATGCAACTTCAAAATATGAAAGTTCATTTTCTGCAGGTTCTAAGTGGTCCCTAGTGAGTTGCTGAGCCAAAAAAAAAACCCCATCCTTTTCCCAGCCATAACGAGCAGCATTTCCATAAACCCCATTAGAACAAATTGTTTCAGAAATATGTTGAGGGAATAACAGAGAGAAAGAAGAAAAGATGGTCCTCAGCCCAGTCGAAATGTCCTTTAGAGCTTCACGCTTTGCGAAGGTGCTTAAGATAAAAATGACCCCATCACGCTTTCAGCTTAGCATTATTCTCCATGTTTATCCATGATTGTTTCATATTTAAAGAACAACAAAATATTGTGTTTTGTCAGCCAAGGACAATAATAGTTTAATAGTAATTTATTTTCCATTGCTACTGATAATACAACCAATCAACACGTTAAGTGGTGCCAACATTGGCATGTTGCTAAATAAATCTCTAGGCTTTGCGCTGCGAATACATCTTTCAAAGATAAGTCAACAAGAGCAATCAGAGCAGAAAATTAGAATTTGGTATGTTAGAATTAAAATACAGCTAAACTAAAGTTTTAATTGGGGTGATCTAAAAGGGCACTTGATGTAATGATCTCTTTCATTTGTTACTAATTGTTTGTTCCTGACGAAGAAGAAACATGTACATGAATGTGCCGTTTGGAAAAAGAAAGAAAAAAAGATGGCAGTTGCCATAGCAGCCCGTTTCTATGGTTCAAAGAGGTGGGATCACCCAAATGAAAGGAAGGTCTGCTTGCGAATTTAAACTTCTTTCTTGACACTTCGCCACAAGAGATGGGTTTTGTGGAGGCTGTAATACTACCTTTTTTTTTTTAAGCTGACCTTATAATGGAACTGGAGGAATATTCTACTGCAGGGGTGTCAAACTCGATTTCACTGAGGGCCGCATCAGGGTTGTGTTTGACCTCGGAGGGCCAGGGGTGGGTGTGGCCAGTTCGACATCACTCATGTCGGGGGGCACCTGTGGTGGCCAAGGGTTAAGGCAGAGCTTCCCTGAGACCGTCCCTCACTCTCATTATCTCAAATAATCCCCTCACCACTGTAAAACTATTTACTGAGACTGCATTACTATTGCTATCACTATCAGTCTTCTCATCGTTCCTATCACCCATCTCCTCCCGCTTATGACTACAGGACTGTAACTTGTTGCTTGTATCCTTACGGTTTTTATTGATATTGTTTTCTGATTGCTTATTTGTACGCTATGACTATCATTATGTGGTGTACCTTATGATCTTGATGAATGCATATGCACCAAAGAAAAATTCCTTGTGTGTCCAATCACACTTAGCCAATAAAGAATTCTATCTATCTATCTATCTATCTATCTATCTATCTATCTATCTATCTATCTATCTATCTATCTA
>JANHFT010001658.1:49849-67472 GCA_032467955.1 Pseudoxenodon macrops
AACGGAGCATGCACATTGCAGGCTGCACGCCCCGTTTTTGGAATCTGGAAGGAAAGCGTTTTTGGGCGGCAGCGCTGTGATCCCCTCCCCAATCCCAAAAACGGGGCATGCGGCCAGTGCTGCCACCTGAAAATGCTTTCCTCCCTGGCAATCTGCTGCCTGGAGATTTCCGCTGCCTCGATTCCAAAAATGGGGCATGCAGAGGCAAAAGAGAATCACGTTTTCAGGTGGCTCCAGGCAGCAGAGATCACGGCAACAGTGTTTTTCGGTGGCAGCACCTTGCCTTACAGGTTGCACAGCGCCCGCTTCTGTGCTTCCCTGGGCCACTTGTGGAATCAGGCTCTGACTGAGGCAGCAAAGAGGCAGGGGGCTTGCCGGAAAGCCCTGCACCGTTTTAAGAGATGGCAGCGTCCAGGAGGACGGGGGTGTCTCGGGAGCGGAGCAGAGTGAGGATCTCACCACTTGGAACTACCCAAAAAATGTGACGCACGGGCTACATTCGGAGTATAAGATGCACCCAGATTTTGGCCCTCTTTTTGAGGGTAAAATGGTGCGTCTTATACTCCGAAAAATATGGTATATCTTTAAAGATGCTCTGGAGATTTGGATCAGTATAGCGTTATCTGAGTAAGAATGTTAACCGGAATTTTATGGCCATTTTATGCCAGTTCTGCAGTATCTCTGGTTGATCCCAGTTCACTTGCAGACCAGATTCAAGTTGCTAGAATTAACCTAAAAATCCTTTGTGGCTTGCGGCCCCAGTATATGAAGAAAACCACTTCCTGAAAATTCCAACCCAAACCCTAGAACTTGGCCTGGCAACAGCTCTCCTTTCTTGTTGAGGTTTGGAAGCAGCTGTACAGAAGGATGCCACCTTCTTAACTAGTTCCCAGTTTTCCTTTATAAGGGACATCCAGTGGCATATTTTCTTTCTACAACTAGGCAAACCTTAAAATAATTAATATATAACATATATGCAACATTCTGCAATAGAATTATGTAATTATATTTATCTTACCTCTTTTTAATGTCTATGTGCTCTGTAGTTTTACCCAGTGTTTTTATTTAATATTTTATTGTCATTTTAAAGTGACTGCAAATTGTTCAAGGAAAACATTTTTTAAAGGGTGACAAGATATTTTAATAAGTAAAAATAACTAAGTATTTTTGCATCTACTATTAGGCAAAGTGAATATGCTTTGATTTCTGTCATAAAAAGGCAGCAAATTTATTGTTCACTAAACAATTCATTTGTAAAAGTAGGATTCCACTACTTTCCACCTCAAATGCTAAAATAAATTAATAGCAATAGCACTGCATCATTGCTTCACAATGCTTTACAGCTCTCTCTAAGCGATTTACAGAGTCATCATATTGTCCCCAACAATCTGGATCCTCATTTTAATGGGCCTTCAATATTTATTTCCTTAACTGGGATGAACATAACATTGTCTGCTGCTCTGCAGAATGTGTTGGGCTGATTAATCAAAAAATGTGGTAATATTTGAGAAGGGAAATTTGTAAACATGTAACTATATTTTTATTTAGCTAGCAACCAATTTCAATGAAACTCTGAAAATTTTATCCTATTTTTTATAATTTCTAGAAAGTGAAATTATAAAAAAATAGGATAAATTTTCAGAATTTCATTAAAATTGGTTTCTATCTAAATAATAATGTAGTTAAAAGTTTACAAATTTAAAATAAGGTGTTGCTGCTGTGGTTTACATTATCTTTTTGGAACTGGAAATTCCAGTTAAGATGATACAGTTATGGGACATTGGCATTTCTGGTACCCTCTGTAATCTATAGAGATTCTCAGCCATCCAGATCGTGATTGTCCCAAAGGTGCTTTTTTCCAAAAGGCAACTGGATTTCCTTGGATTATTTTTTTTTATAACATTTCTCATCCAAGAAACATCTTCAGTTCTAACTGTTCCTTTGAAAACATTTTCTCATCCAAAAAGCTTCTTCAGTTAGAACTGAAGATGTTTCTTGGATGAGAAAATGTTTTCAAAGAAAAATAAAATAAAACTCCAGTTGCCTTTTGAAAAAGCTCCTTTGGGCCACCCCCTGCATTATTTACATCCTCGTATTGTGATATTAATTGGTACTACTGAGCCCTCAAATAGGCATATCTTTTGATTAGAAGAGTAGCCAGTCTTCTGCTACTATATTCCCTCTTTAAGATGATTTCACAAAGATGAAATAGCTGTTGTTTTGGAGATGAGGGAAAATGTGAAAATTATCATTATTGTTAAGACTACAAGTAGCAGACTGGATGTTGAGTAAATCAAAATATCTCAAGTGGAAGTTTGTGATGAGGTATATTTCAGTTGGAAACTGCTCAGAAGGATAAATGTCTAAAGGTGAATACTGAGACTGGGTGGAGTTGCCAGGTTCAGAGAGAGTGGGAAATGATGTAGTCCTAACCTTTGCACATCCCATAAACTTATCAGCTCAATTCCCTGACCCCAAGTCACAACCTGTGAAACCATCAAATCAAAGATCATAGGTTGGAGCAGCATTAGAGCTCCAAGCTAAGGGGCAGGCATCTTAGGAGAGATAGCTGTCTTCTCATTAACGAGCACCAGCTGGGCTAAAGAGGCACCAATTACATGGGCCTGGAAAAGCAGTAAGAATCAATAAGGCGTTTGCTAGAGATGTTTGTTTCTCTCCCTTTTGCTCTCCATGTTACAATCTTGGAACAATATTAGCTCATGTGGGCTGCATTTTTACCTTTCTCTGTTGATCTCGATATTACGTAGCTAACTTTAAAAGCCGCTACAAAAATCTATGCCATCAAATAAAGACTGAATGCACCAATTATCACATCAATCAAGAAGAAAACCTTCTATGCACAAAATCTATCCCGCCTTCTATAGTTTTGTAAACAACAAACTCAAAGACTCGAGATCCATCCCACCCCTTAAAGGACCATATGGTAAAGACTATAATGATGAAGCCATTAAAGCCAACCTCTTTAACACATTCTTCGTCTCAGTCTTTGTAAACAGCAATGGCTCATATCCAATATTTCCTAGTCATACCACAGATAATTACAATGATCTAACACAAATCGATTTTATAGAAAAAGCATTATGCAACCTAAAATCATCTCTACCTACTGGACCCGATGGACTATGTGCATACTTCTTTAAAAAGCTCTCCATAGCCATAGCTGAACCTCTAAGCATGAACTTTTAAAAATCTTTCAGAACCAGCTCCTTACCCAACCTATAGTCACTAGCCACAGTCATCCCTATCTTCAAAAAGGGAGACTCCCAGCCTACTTAAAAATTACAAACCGATCTCTATGCTGTATCACTTGCAAATCATGGAATCGGTCATAAACCAATCCATTACCCTCCACTTAGAAACAAACAACCTACTCTCTAACAAACAATTTGGTTTCCGGGGGGAAAAAATCCTGTAATTTACAAATTCTACACTGCAAAAACATATCAGGGCAAAGCAATAGACGCAATCTACATCGACTTTTGTAAAGCCTTTGATTCAATGGTACATGACAAACTACTTCTAAAACTAAAATCCTATGGCATCCCTGAACCGCTACAAAATTGGATAGCTGCGTTCCTCTCAAACAGACAAGAAGTGGTCAAAATAGGGAGTCCCTTATCAAATCCTGAACCCGTTAACATTTATCCCTCAAGACAGCGTTCTAGAACCAACACTCTTTATATTTTACATAAATGACCTTTGTGATCATATTATAAGCAACTGTGTTCTCTTCCCCCCCCTCCCCGGTCTATTAGCTTTTCTTACATTTCACTTTAACATTTCTATACATTTTGTGGTCTATTTTCATTTTATTTATATTTATATCTATTTACATTTAGATTCAGAAATACAGGTTATATTTTACCTTGGCTATCCTTCTAACACTTCTTCTTTACAAACTTCGTATGTATCTCTATCATATGTTCATCATACATTTACAAATATCCTAATTTCTGTTATTAATCCAATCATAAAATCTATTCCATATTAAATAATACTCCCCATCCTCCTTATTTTGTAATCGGGTGACTCTACCTTTTATCTGGAAAAGATTAAAGTAAAAATGAAAGAAACAGTTTTAAAGATTTTAAAAAAGAATGAAATTTTTAAAACTTACCAGGATTTTGGAATGACAAAGTTAAAGGACTGTAAGGCAGTTAAATTTGGATCATTGCCAGTTCTGAGAAGACCAGGTGATTATAGAAGTATAATGATCTGAAAAGGACTAACTTGTTGGGAACATGGGGAAAAAGTAATCTTTTATTTTTTTTGTGCCCTTTTTACTGGATAGATTACACATTTGAAACAATGATAAATGTATTATTAAATGGAATGAAAGTTAGGAAAGGGAAAGAGAAATGTTGGGAGATTCCAGAAGAATATATTTCTTTATGACAGATATGTTTACAATTTAAAAAGTGCTGTATAAGGAGAGAAGAGATGTCTATGCAGATTCTCAATCATCAGGTTTTCCCAAAGGTGCTTTTTCCAAAAGGCAACTGGATTTTCTTGTGTTTTTTTCTTTTAAAATGTTTCACTCCTTATCCAAAAAGTTTTTTTTCAGTTGAACTGAACTTCTTTTGAATGAAACTTCTTGGATATGAAATGAAATGTTTTCAAAGAAAAAAACCCAAATACCGGTAAATCAAGTTGCCTTTTGGAACAAGGGGATGAAAAGATGATGATTATGTTTAAAAAGAAAAAGAAAAATAATTTTGATTGTTTCTGTGTAATAAAAGTCAGAAGTCACTTCTTTAATTATCTTTCTCCACATTTTTTCTCTTTAACTGTTTTCTTTCCTGCACTTTTTATTTTTTCTTCTTTATATAATTCTTTTTTTTCTTTATTCAAGTAAAAATTCTCAATAAAAATAATACAGAAAACTGCTTCCTATCTCCCTCATTTATATAGCTACCATCCCTTAGCTTCCTGAACCTTATCATGACCAGTTCTTTTAACCATTTTTTTTGTAGAACTTGGTTTATAAACCCTTTACCAACTTAATAATCCTTTTCTGAACTTGGTCCAATGACTTAACTTTATCATTGTCCTTTTTGATCTGTTTTTGGATTTTGGATATCCAAAAATACACCAAATGAGGTTTTGCCAGAATAGACAAGAATGAAACATTTACTTCCTACGATGTGGACTCTCATAAAAATTCCTTTTAATGCATTTCAGCATAGTATTTGCTTTTTTAGTAATAGCACTTAGACTTATATACTGCTCTATAGTGCTTTATAGCATTCTCTGAATGGTTTTAGCAATAACACTTAGATTTTTAGAAGCTGAACTGCTCTGCTTGCTGATGCTTACTTTGTGACCAAAAAATGACTTTTATTCTTTCACATACACTGCTTCATTCCTAATATATATATAAAGTTGTACCCTCAATTCAGCCAGAAAAGTCATTGAAAAAAACATTGACATGTAGGACCAGATAGCACCCTACAACATTCCTCTCAAACCTTTCTAAAAGCTAAGATATAACATTTAATAGCATTCCTTGTATGCAATGATTGAGTCAAATATCCAACAGTGATACCAACCAGATTATATTTTACCACTTAATTAAGAATATCATGATGCAGTCTCTAGAAGAGTTTGGTAAAGTACACTATGTTTCCAATCATTCCACCATGCAGATATAAAGTTAGTCTGACATAATTTGTTTTATTTATATAAACAAATAAACAAACAAACAAGCAAATAAATAAATAAATAATGCATAATATAGGTACTACCTTTGATGTAGGAGACCAGGGTTTAAATCTGGCTAGTACTCTCCTTACCATTAGGAATTCTTGAGCAAAGACCCATTAATGCTTCAACTGCCTACCTCAACATATCAGAGTGATACAAACTAGGACAGTTATACTGGCTTGGATGTTGCCCAGGTCCACATCAGATGTTGAGGAACCAGGATAATTTGCTGATAATGGATTACTAAAACGAACTATACGTGGATGGAACACTACTACAGCAACAGATATAATAAGAGGGGATATATGAAGCATATGAAGAACTATGGATGAACAGAAGATCTGTATCCACACTAACTGAGAAACAGCTCCCAATGCTTCAACATAATAAAGAGGAAGCAGTTAGTACAATTGGAGATAGACCAACTACACATTACATCCCATATTCAAGAAGACCCAAAATAACTATGGAGCTATGACAAAACAGTGTCTCTTAATTATAAAAGTAAGAACAGTTCAAAACACACCGTGAAGTTTTGGAACAGCCTGGATGAAAAAGAGCACAATACTTCACATGATCAAGGACCTGAAAAACAACAACACATAGTGCATGATTATATCAAAGTCAAGTATACTCATGTTCAAGCATATATGAGTACCGCTCCATCCAAGTCTTCTGATCTGATTGCATGGAAACTAGACACAAACAGATCAAGAGGCTTATTCATATACCCGCTCTTTCACCACTAAATTTTCTGTCTAATCAGGCAAATGTCTGAACTCAACTTTTTGTTTGCAGAGAGGCTCAGAGTGAAGAAATTTAATGTTGTGTTTCCAGAAATAAACTCTGATGACCTCGCTACTGTTAACTATTAAGGAAACAGCCACTTTACTTCATAAATAACTGGTGAAGTAGATCTCACTCACCAGCCATTGTGTTCTCAAGTGCTGTTAGCAGCAATGGGAAACAAACTATCTTGGTACTTGTTATTGCTTGAAAGCTGATCAGCCGGGCAGTAGGGAAAAAAAATTGGTTAGACTGGAGTTGTTGCAGGAATGTGAAAATCAAGACCCGGGGTGCTTGGATCTGACCTCCAGAGCCACCCTGGAAACAGGGAAGGCCTGGCCCGCAATGCCTCTGCAAGTGAAAATGGAGCTCAGGAGGGCTACATGCAGCCCTCCTCAGTTCCGTTTTCTCTGGCAGAGTGCTTGGGTCAACACAGGCATCAACACAAGTGATGTCAAGCTGGCCACGCCCATCCAGGCCATGGCCACTCCTGTTCCGCAAGGTCAAACACAACTCTGATGCAGACCTCAATGAAATCGAGTTTGACACCCCTGCTATAGAGGATAGATTTATGGTTCTGGGTGGCTAATTTGTTACTATATCAGATGTCAACAAATTCATGACACAGGTAGTCTGACCTCTCATTCAGCAGTTGTGAAAGAAATGAAAACTGAGATGATTGGCCTTCAAAAGTGGAAATGTTACAGCATCCCTGTGATTGCTGTTTGTGATTTGGGTGATTTGGGTAACTAGCTTACATTGTAAGTTGCAGTCACGTGATGTCGCAATTAATGATTGATGTTGATTCATTTCAAAACTGCACTGGAACGGACATAGAATCTGCCTATGTGGTCATTTGATGTCATGCTTAATGACTGTGCCACTTAGCAGCAGTTTCCAGGGCCTATGGTGGTCAGTAAGGAAGGACTGCCTGTAGATTTGGATTTAACATTTAAGAAAATACCAAATTGCATAGTGCAAAGTATGATGATGCAAATCGGAAAAGACAGAATTATTGATTTTGTTTTCCTGGGTTGGGTAAAGCTTTAAAATTACCACTGACTGATTGATTGATATTGATTGATTGATTGATCATATGCTCTCTAGTTTTTGACTCCTAGCAATCACATAGATAGATTTTCTGCAGGATGACCTATTCCTAACCTAATTCGTTCAGGCCTTCCACTAATACACCCATCATCACTGTAACTGACTCTGGTCTTAAAAGACAGAAGTCATCCATCACTTTGATATCTTCATTGACAATTTAAAACCTTGTTGTTTTACTTGTTGCCATTAGTTTGGTCTTCTTTATCTTTAACTTTAGTCCTATTTTTCTTCTTATCATTTTTTGTCTAAAAAGTCATAAAATAACTTTATTTTAGCACTATTTAAAACTGCTTTCATGACTTCCTGAAATTAAATGATAGAAAACTACACTAGCTGTTTTCAGTAATTATTTTCATACAGGACTTTAGGATGTGCCCCAAAAGGCTTGGGGAAATATATGAACTAGGCATTGTTTTCACCACTAATTTTTAAACTAAAGCCTTCTAGTTAGTTACCAACAAGAGTATTGGCAAGTGTGCAGAATTAAAAAAGCACAGTATCAACCAAGGGTTTCTTTGATGAAAGTAAAGTGTTCTTTATTATTTTTTTACACAGCCTGCAAAGAAGAGGTTAACTTACTTTCCAACTGCATTAACAAGGTTTCCTGCAATTGCTCTGTACTACATGTACTTCTCAGAAAACAAATACACATAAACACAAAGAAAAGTATTATAAGCAACTTTAATATCTTAAGCAAAAGCTGACATCAAGGTTATAATTTAGGCCACTGATTGCTATGTACCCAGCTTCTAAAGGATTGCAATTATGATCTTTGATTCTGAACTGATAATGGGGGGGGGGACATCATTTCCATAAAATTGGTACATACAGAACATATTAATTTCCACTTTCACAAACAGCAGTGGTAGGAGAATAAGAAAAGGAGCAAGGCTATTTCATTCTCCACTACCCCCTTATTTGGCAACCTTGGATATTGGTATAATAAGGGCACGTGACTTACATTTTAAGATTAAGATATGTAACTTCCAAAGTACATAAGTTGCCATTTTAATTCTTCTCACTAGCATTTACAGGGAGATAATGGGCTAATGTGACAACTACATCATAACTCAGGCTTTCTTGTAGAACATTGGCCTTATTGCACTTGGCAGGAGATCTTGGCTGAGCATATAAAGCCTGCAGCTCTCAGGCTTATTCAAAGCAAGTGTTCTGATAATGGAAAACTTTAAGAAAAACCGAATACAACAATAATTAATTCTCTGACAATAATGAAAGCTGCCACCTTTCGTTGAGTACCATTCCTAAGTTTTAGGAATAAAAAAGATAGCAAAATGCTTACAATATTACTAGAAGGAAGCAATTTAACATATTTTCTTCTTCTTTGTTTTTCTTTCTACTTTTTAAAATGTTTTCTGAAAAAGATTCACACACACACACACATAGTTTACTAATTAAAAAAAACACCAGAAAATAAAGATCACATACAAATATGGCTACATTGTGTATGTGTATTTTGTAATTCTTGGCATATTGCTCATTTATGTACTCCTAAATTCTCATTTAATCACTAATGACCTCTATTTATTAAAAAATATTCATCCCAAAATGTTACATTTTCTTTCTCCCACTTTATTATCTCTCTCACACACTTAGATATACATATACATGGTACACTCTCAGGCACATGCACATACCCACAAGCACACAAAAGAAGTGGTACCAATTTTACACATTCTATTCCTGAGTTTACCTTTAATGCAGAATTTAATTAATTAATTAATGTATTTATTTTAATTCATCAAGCATATATTAGATAGCAGATATAAGTATAAACATGATTATAAATACATGAAATGGATACATGAAATAGATACGAATAAAAGGGAAGATTAGGACAGGGATGGTAGACACACTGGTGCGCTTATGCATGCCCCTTAAAGACCTCTTAGGAATGGGGTGAGGTCAACAGGAAACAGTCTAATGTTAAAGTTTCGGGGTTTGGAGAAGAAACCACAGGTTTGGAGAAGAAACCACAGGTTTCAGGTAGTGCTTCAGGTAGTGCATTCCAGGCATTGACAATTCTGTTACTATTTCTAGAATTCAGTCAAGTGGTTCACATCTGTTCTAGCCAAGTTAAGATTTTATGTTTTACTTTTACAACCCTATCTTGCTTGGGATGTAAATATTAAGAAGAATGCTAGTTGACATATAAATAAGACTGGTGTCTTAAGAACAACTAAATGTGCAGGAAGTATATACAAGGATGATCTTTATCTGCAGTTACCATACCACCTCTGAAGCCTCCAAACCATCAAAAACCAATAACAAAAACCATGCTTAATGCTCCTTCTATACTCTAGAATATAGTAAATCTTAACTGATTTTCATATTTGTCTAAAACTTTAAAAAAGTTGAAAAAGCTTTTTTCAAAATTTAATCAAATTAACTGATTACAAATGGTTTATAATACTTTATATGGAGTCATATTGAGTTACTCTGTACAAATGATGTGGGGTAGGGTCTGAAGTGGTGTAGAGTTTCCTGCCTAGACAGGGGGTTGGACTAGAAGACCTCCAAGGTCCCTTCCAACTCTGTTATTCTATTATATTCTAAATTCAGGATATATACACAATGATTTCTTTAGGGAAGTCTGACCTGTTTATTAGTTAATTCCAGAACCAGTATTAAAGAAATAGACAAGGAAAATATTAATACATTAAAAAAAATATTGCCTTAGCATGGAGGATGAGTAATAAGGATTATTGATTTGTGAATGTAAGGTTTAACTTCTTATCACAGTAATTGACATTATTATTCCTATTCAGCTAATAATCTTTCAAACAAAGTTTACCTACTCAGTTTGCTTTCTAGGTGGTAACTGTTACATGGCCCTTGAGGGATCATCTATATTCTATACCCTGACAATACATCTAATGCATTAAAACTAATATATGATGTGATTAATTATACATTTTTCTTGTATCTCAAACACAGCTACACGAAAACTATCCAAAAGCACATCTCCCAAATACAATTAAAAAGAAAATAAATAGCTGTTTTGGACATATTTTTTTTAGTAAAACTGATAAATATGAAAGTCTTAAGTACAGTATTGAAAAACAAATAAAAAAGAATTGGGGAAAAAAAGATGTGCCCATTATTATGTCAACAAGAAAAGATAGGGATTTATACTGCAAAACTGTGGAGAATGAAAATGGAAATGAGCTAGATAAATTCAAATCTTACAGTGTTTCGGATACCTTTTATTGCCCCTAGAAATGTGTTTACAATGCACTTAATTCTGCTATAAATTTTAACAATACTGTGATATTCTAAAAATGATTTTGACACCAAAGAGATCACAATATGAGGACATGAATTTTAGTAAATAACAGCTCTTCAGACAAATAACACTGAGGGAAGTTTCAGTACAATGGAGAATAAGCCAGATACTGTGTGTTTGACAGATAATGTAAGAAAACCCATGTAGATTGGATAACACAAGAAAGGACAGTGCTGATCATGAAAGACCCCATCAGCCAATTATCAGCCAATAATCTTCCTCTCAAAACATCACAACTTTCAAACATCACAACTGCCCAGCCAAAAAACCCTACGGGGCAGGACATGAGCACAGCTCATAAGGGCATTGGGAGTATTATCATCCAAATGCCAATATTCAAAAACAGGTCAGTCAACCAAGATTCCAACTCTAGACAGACAAATCTGAACATGGGCGAGATGATTATAATAAAGACTATGGCTGAATGCCATACATGTGGAACTGTAAATGCCTAGTACCATACAAAGTCAACAGGACATTAAGGACATTCCTCAAGAACTTAGTGGGACTTGGGAAGACATCACTGGAAGTCCATTCACAGTTCACATAAAATTATTTATCTATTTATTTGTATCATTCCTTTATTATTAGGAACAGCTAAAATACCACACAGAATGTTCACATTCCCTAGTCTATGTTAGAGGGACTTTGGTAGAGAATATAGAAGGCACATACCACCCATAGAAGTGGGGAAGAGATGTTTTGTCTCTGTAGTTTTCCTGGCAAGGTTTTCCTTTCTATGTCTGAGAGATATTATCTCATTGCTTTATGCCTAAAATGGGACTTCTCGTTTGTAGCCAGGTGCCTTAACACTACAGCAGATTGGCTATTTCTCTCTTTTTTTTATAATATAAAGAAGTAAACAAATAAAAATTTGTTTACAAATATCTACCAAATACTGCTTGTACAATTGCACTAATAGTTCAATTATGGGTAATTTAAAATTTACCCTTTTAAATGCAGCCTGTTGTTAAATGATAATGAACAAAACTGTTATGAAAGATAAAAGTTTGATTGTTTAGGACTTTTCAGTGATCCTTTAATATCTAATTTCCAAAAATAACAAGATAGGGTGGGAAAATTCTTCTAACCCAAATTAATTATCATAGGAAAATATTTTAAATGTAATAAAATAAATTATATAAACAGTGTTTATACCTTATTTAATATGTGGGAGAATGTCTTTTCTTTGTTTTAAAGCAGTTGTGCTATTTCAAATGATTAAAAATAATATGGCCTTCCAAAAGGTTTGAATTTACATATTTTAGCACAGTCATACTATTTCTTGTTTTCTACATATTTGCACATTTTAAAGAAAGAAATGTAAATATATGCTGGCAAACATTTCCATTCTATTCTTATTCTGATGAACTCCATTCCATGTTAGCCTTGCAGGGCAAACCAGATGGGAAACAAAGCTAGGTGATGTAATGTTATTTTATTTATTTATTCAATTCCTATACCTGCCCAACTCAACTAAGCAGACTCTTGGCTGCTTTGAATTCTAAAACTATAAAACAGTAAAGACATCCAGAAAATAAACAGATGCAGCAGTCGAGATAATTAACCAATTAACAGTAAAGCCAAGAAGTGATTATCCTTAACATTTCTCAAAACTCAGGCCTGGGTACACAGCCTTTTACAGCTTTGAACAAGGCCATTAGGATTGGGGTTCAGTCTAATTCCCCAAAGCAGCAGCTACAGCAGAGAAGTTCTATCATCTAATTCCTGCCAGGTTACACTTTGGCTGATGGGCTCTGCAGTTTGCCTAAGTGCTGGATTACATTGGACAGGTAGAGACTCTTGAAAAAGATGGTCCTTTGGGTAAAACTACATTGATAGAATCTTCAAAGTGTAAAAAAAGTATATTTTTGTCCCCTCTATTTCCTTTACAGCCAAGAAACTAGGAAGAGTGTTTTCTGGACTTCTTGCCACACTATCTAGCTGTGTGTTATAGGGTTTCCTATATGGCCATTCCCTTTGCAACATCTCCAAATAAATCCATTGGAAGTGTGGATATGGTAGGTGATGCTGTAAATATTTTCCCCTTTACCATTCCCTCCCTATCTTAACACTTCTATTCTAGTGTCTATGATTACATACATCTGATACAACTCTTCTAGAGGACATTTTCATATGGTTTACTTGACTAGCTCATCTCTTAAGTCCTCATCCAGCCCTTCTGTAAACTGGTCAATCAGGGTTCAGACATTTCATCCTACATCACAAAAATGTAAGTTAAAATATGAACTATATAATCTTACTTCGTCCCTACATGAACTTTTAGATATCTGGACTAGCAATGATTCTTTGTACAGAATTCCCAAACTGTCCTTTGAGTTTATATTTAATGTTTTGATAACTGTCCAGCTTGTAAGAACTTTGAAACAGCATGTACCAGGATGGTATTTAAATAATGCAGAAAATTAAATAAAATTGATATTATAGAACATGTGGTCCTCAATTTATGACTATTCATTTAAAATTTGAAATGACAACAGTGCTGAACAAAGGGAGTTGTGAAAATGCAGAATAGAGCAATGAACATGATTAAGGGACTGTAGGGTAAAACACATGAGCAATAGTTGCAGGAATTAGTATGTCTAGACTAACAAAGAAAAGAATTAGGGGAGGGATGATAACAGTCTTCCAATATTTAAAGAGCTTCAGAAAGAAGAGGTGGCCAACCTATTCTCCAAAGTATCAGAAAGTAGACCAAGAAGTAACAAATAGAAACTAATCAAGGAGAGATCCAAATTTCATAAAAATGATAACAATTAGTCAGTGGAACAGCTTGCCACCAGAAAGTGTGGGTACTCCATCACTGGAGGTTTTTAAAAACATATTGCACAGCCATTTGCTTAGAATACTATAGGGTCTCCTGCTTGAGCAGGAGGTTTGAACTAGAAGGTCTCCATTCCATCTCTGTTATTCTGTTATGATACCTGCCCAAATGTATAGCTGTTGCGGTGCTCCATGGTCATAAAATCAAAATTCAGGTGCATGGCAATTTGAGGCCACTGAAACTTCCACCCCACCAAATATCTACCCACCATCTCAGCCCACCAGGCCCACAAATGCATGCAAAATGGTCTCAATCCTGAACCTTGGTCTGATCCTCACTACTTCTTGTGACACCACGAAGCCCACCAGGCCCAGGAGGCATGGGCCTCCTACCTACCCCACAATGCCTGAGTCCATTTACCTTTGCCTTTTTCTACATTTGCATAATGAGCCTTTCTAGTCTGAAGAACACTTTTTTTGGCTAGATTTTTTGGCTGGAAAACAGTCTTTCCAGGCTTCAGACAATCTCCTGTCTTAGATAATATTGCAATGTTACCGAATACATATTCATAGCTATAGTAACACATGTGCAGGCATAACAACCAGCTTTAAAACAAACTGTCAAACATCCCAATATGCTAGCTAGCAAAAGCAACTCCAGAGACACCTTTTTTCTCAAGGCTATACTTCACTGAAAGCCATGTGGGTACAGAAGTGGAAAAATCAGTTCTACCATAGTATGGTTAGCATATGAAAAGCATAAGATAAATTCCCTTTTCTTCCTCTGGATCTCCCATTGTCCTTTGTTCACCAATCAGTTGCACCTGGGTTGTTTTGAAAACAATCGATCTGCCTAGGATGTTCTCAGCGTTGACGATCTTGGAGTGGAACTATCTCTTGCTTCAAGATGGCACATTTGCATTACAGAGTTTCTCTCCCAAACCACCCTCACATTCCAATGCTTCCATCCCTTCTCCCGTTATTGTTGTCTGGTTGCAATTAGGCTGCATAGCGAATCAACCAAGACACAAACTACCTTTACAACTTTTGCATAAGTAGAAATTTGTGGATTGAAAGCTGGCAGATATCTATAGACTAGTTACTAAATAACTGTGGTGGTGCAGCGGTTATAATACAGTGTTGCAGGCTATTTCTTTCCACTGCCAAGAGTTTGATCCTGATTCCTGACCGGCTCAAGGTTGACTCAACTTTCTATCCTCTTCTATCTTTATTGATTATTGAGGGCAGGAGGGCAGGAAGGCAATATGCAGATTATTGAGGGCAGGAGGGCAATATGCGGACTGTAAACCACTTGGACAGTGCTTTAAATCCTATGAAGCAGTATATAAGTCTAGGTAAAGGTTCCCCTGGAACATATGTGCTAGTCATTCCTGACTCTAGGGGATGGTGCTCATCTCTGTTTCAAAGCCGAAGAGCCAACGCTATCCGAAGATGTCATGTGGCCAGCATGACTAAATGCCAAAGGCGCACATAATGCTATTATCTTCCCACCAAAGGTGGTCCTTATTTTTCTACTTGCATTTTTTTACGTGCTTTCAAACTGCTAGGTTGGCAGAAACTGGGACAAGTAACAGGAGCTCACTCCTTTACACAGCACTACGGATTCAAACCTTTGAACTGCTGACCTTTCGATCAACAAACTCAGCGTCTTAGCCACTGAGCCACCGCATCCCTGTATAAGTCTATATAATTATAATTATATAATTATAATTATAAATCCCTGTATTAGTCTAGGTAACATTACTATTTCTCAAATATCCCCCACCCATTTAAAGTAATTCCATTCATGCACCTATTAATCATTTTTATAGTTATTTTAATTTTGTAGGTGATTGGGAAAATGTTGAAATGGTGCATTGCTGGATTGATTAATTAATTAATTAATTCATTCATTCATTCATTCATTTAAAGGGATGGCAAGAGAGGGGAAGCCTGGGGAAAATGGCTAGCTGAGGAAAAGAAAAATAGCATTTTTTTAAATCGATGAGTACTTTAAATTTATACAAAGAAGAGCTATAAACTTGCTATTATTATAGCATTGTGGGTAAATATATATATATTTCAAAATAATAAAGGTTGTAATAACCATCAATAGCATGGTTAGCAATATAGTCAGTTGAGACTATATTGCTACCTATGAAAAATAGCGAAGGAACTTCTGGAGTTAGCTTGTAAAATAGTAGACCAGACAGGGTCAGATTAAGTTTTTGTTGGCTAAAGAGCTTTAAAATAACTAAAAATTACATTTAAAATTATGTGTTCGATAGCATTCATTGATATTATTTATTCAAAAGATCTATAGAAAAACAGAAAACTGACCTCAATTGTATTAGCCTGCAAATATTATGTTTTATAGTGGTGTTGTTTTAATCGGGAAACGATTTTTCATCGGCCTTAGTAATAAGAAGTCACAGGATGATGCTGATGGGACTATTTTGAAGAGATTTTTTTTTAAAGAAAGTGTTGACATTATATTGAGAAATGGGGGAAAAATTCTATAGGGTATTAAAAAAATAAAACTTGCTTTCTGTTGCTCTCTGCCCTTCACAGTTAATACATATCCAGGGAAGTAATAGAGTTTTGAAAGGGAGAAAAACTAGTACAGCCCTAAGCAAGGATATTGCTGAACTTGATTTTGCTGGAAAATAGTAGGTAGCAATGTAATTTTGTTGGTGTTCCATATCTTTTTATAATCCCATGACAGCACATATTTCTCACCCATTCGAATGAAAACATGAACCTAATTTGAGGATTTTTAGATTAAAGAATTACGTGATGCAAGCAAAACGGAGAATTTGCTTGCATTAAACTGTTTATTTTCCTTTTCCAATTTGGAGAAGAAGAAAAACCCTATTATGCATACGTAGAATCATCCGCTAAAGTACAGCATTTTAATTTCAGCAAAAGTACCACTTTCCTTCCTCTGCTGAAGAAAGCTGTCAGTCTTCCTATTCAACACACAGATAAGAGTTTCCATTTTATTTTAATTGTAAAGTAAAGAAGAGTTGGTTGCAAGGCTGAAAATAGCATGGTAAGATACGTCAAGAAATAAACTTAGTTTCACAGAAGGTAATCTATTTCATTGCCTCCTTTATCGAATTATGAACATTTCATCATGCACAAAGTTAAAATGTATCAATCATACCTAACTTATTTTTTCCCTAATAAATCTAGCGGTTGAGTGCTGTGTGAGTTTTATAAAGTATATTTGAATTTAATTGAAATGTAATAAAACTCTCTTCACCCAATGTGATATTAAAAGCAATCAAACCAGTGTTTTGTGTTGTTCATGTTGCACCCTCTCTCTTTGTGTGTCTAAAATATGAACTACTATACTACTACAGTTGTATAACTATTATATTAAGATATCTATGGCCACTCTCAGAGAAGGAGTTAACTGAGTTGATTTTATCTAGGGTTGCAATAAGGCTTGTTTACAAAATCCAAATATGTAAAAAATCAGTTCCTTCATTCAGTGTTTTTTTTTAAAAGGCAGCACCTTCATCTGGTTGGAAGTTCCTGCTAAATTTATTGCAGGAAAGAAATTGCATGGTAAGAATATTTGTTGCCTTGAAAATTGAAAATTAAATTATCCATCTTAGTTTACCTTGGGGAAATACTACATAATATCTATTTTTTTCCATTGTAAACATTGAAGAAAAAAATGATATATCTACTGATATCATCTAAATAAGCGTAAGCATGGGTGAAATGTTACCGGTTTGGCCAGGTTCGACCGAAGCAGTAGTAACAGTTCGCAGAACCGGTAGTAAAAAATGTTTTTAAAAAGTTTTTAAAAAAGGTTCTCACGATGGGGCAGCTCAACTGATATTCACAGCTTTTTTTTTTTTAAAGCATTTTTTACTACTAGTGCTGTGAACCGGAATTAAAAAA